>CM017898.1:2909017-3094017 GCA_008369825.1 Triplophysa tibetana
ATTTCCTTCAGCTAATGTTAAATGGCACTTGAACACATTATCAATTTCAATGGCAATTAGAAAGCATGACTTCCGTTAACTCACCACAGTTTTTATGCTTCTTAGTTTTATCACAATGCACATTCAACACGCAAACTATTTTGCCAACATATTTTTATGTTGGCGGTTGTTGTGGTTAAGTTTTTTAAATGAATGCATAAATTAACTAATCCGTACAACTACACAACAAGATTTTAGATGGTTCTGTATTGGACCTGTGAAGAGGCAGATCAGCAGTTCTGATGTAAACCATGTGATTTCTCTTACGGGCGCTAATCTGAAGTTTCAGCCAAGCTTCACGCTGTTGAAAACAAAAAGCACAATTGGAAGGCAAAATAAATCTATTTTTAAATACAAGCTTGTTGTCTCGTCGTATTCCTTAACTTTTCTTAGTGTGTCTTGTTTATGTTATTTTGATAAATAAGAATCTACAGATGTGGTTCATACTCCTGATGCTGGTGACCCACATCACTGCATGTTTAGTATTTGTTTGTAAAGCACTTTGAGTTATGTTTACTGTATGAATACCTGTGTCTTCTGTACCTGTATTCAGTTCATGTCATGTATTTCTCTGTGAGCAAGCTGATCATTTGAATCAGGTGTGTTAAATAAGGCAGACACGAGACAACCGTGCAGTCCTGTGTTTCCAGCATCTATGGGTCTACATTTAAGTTTATCATTTCTGTTTTAAGTGTATAAATAAATCTTACGTCAGAGAAACACTGAGACTTTTTATAACGCATGTGCACACACACAGATAACATTACTTTACTTGACTATTAAACTGGAAATTGTTCAGTAATATACATTGTCAACACACATTCTCCAGATTTGTATCAGTATCCCACGTTCTTGTACTTTATGCTGCAGCTTCACAGTTTAAAGCTTTAAAATATGCTACAAATCTGAACTATTGAACGCTTGGATGCCAAAGTGAAACTCCGGTGGTGCTTTCTAGTGACTCTTCAGGCATGTTATAAATGTTTCGCATTCGAGTAAAACCAGTCGCTCAAGCAAATATGGCAGGTTATGAAAATGGCGGTTGTTGGAATTAAGGTGCTGCTGCTGATTAAGGTTAGTCTCTGTCAACTATCAAATGATGATTATATCACAGTCATGGAAACTTGGATACACATTAATTAAAGACGATTTCAAAGCAACAACATGAATAAACGTTAGTGCGCATGCATGCTTTTGTTTGTACTGTTATGCATTTACTGAAAAGCTGCTTTGCAACAAAAAACACTTAACAAATTGACAGAGAATTTTAATATAAAATGTGGGTTGAAATGAACTGCTTATAGAAAACAAAAGGAAAGATGCTTCATGAAAACGGTTCACTCTTGTGACCCGAATTCTAAATAGGATTTACAATCAAATTCAACAAAAATAAATGTTTATTTAATACAATTAATATTCAATAAAATATTAATACAAAATTGTATCAATGGGTAAGACATGTGCGTCCGATGAAACTGTCTAAAGTGAAAATATAGAATCTTGTATTGCTTAGCAAAGATGAAGAGAAGCTGTCCAGTTATCATGAAAGACTGGGAAATGAATTGAACTCAATTGGACTGATCGTGATGTTAAACCCTGTAACACACCCACAGTTCTGCTTTAGAGACTCCGGTCACCTGACACTGGTCAGTGTTAGACTGAAAAACACTGCAACAGGAAACTAATGGATGAAAATGCACTGCAAAACAAACAATGTAGTGGTAACCAAATCACACGGAAACACAACAGTTAAACAAAAATGACATGCTTAAAATCTCTATGCTAACATTACCTCAAACAATTATTTAGAAGCCGATTACAATCGTACAGATGATTATTTTTTATGTTTTTAAATTGGTTCACACAAGAATTAATGCTTAAGATGTACATTGGCAAAACTCACCAATAATTTGTTATAGAAAACGCATCGTGTTATTGCATTTTTTAAATAATAGCACTCTGAATATCTTTTATTAAGTTTATTTCACATTGTCATTTAATTTTTAAATGTTTTTTGTTTGAACTATTATGCATTTACTGAAAAGATGCTTTCTTCATTAGTTGTTAAGCGATTTATTGTTGCAAAGAATTTATACGATTCATATAAAACTTGGGTTCAAATGAACTGCATATACATTAGAAAGCAAAAGGACAGCTGCTTCCTTAAAACTGTTCACTCTTGTGACCCCAATTCTAAGAGGATTTACTCCATTTCGCAGTCGAACAATTATTGTGTATAAAATACATGCTGGTAGGTCAAAAACAAACAGAGTATTAAAGGTCAAAGTCGTGTCTTTTATTCATATAATAAACTTTGAGTATAAAGCTGGATCACGTAGTGTAAACATTTTACTCACTGCTGATCACGAGCGCAGCAGAATAAACGCCAACACCCGTGACATGTTGAAACACATCCGCAACACTTCACAGATCGCTTCATGCGAAAAAAAACTCCTAAAGTCCTGTTTTTATCCGCCTCCCTAGTGTCAGACGTACAATTGGAAAACAAACCCCGATAGAGGTTTGATTACGAATAAAATCATTAAAACATGAGCACACTGAACATCCATTCCCACATCACCACATCAAAAGTGTTAACAAAGAGAATACATGAGGAAAAACAAGACAGATGTTACTCTAGCAACACTAAAGAAGGTCTCGGAGAGCCATCGACAGAGCTGGAATGTTTTTCAAAGAACATTTTCTCTCTCCCCCTCCATTCTAAAGATAAGGTAGATGAGTGAGTTAAACATTAAACTGAGATCTTACAGCACGCATGACAAACAGTTCCAGGGTTGAACGGGTTGTGAGTGCACAGTATCACAAAACCACATAATTTATCATCTCACATCAAAAAATTACAGAATGTAAACGTCAAGTGTTTTACTGCCGTTTTACAGAACACGAGCGTGTCTGCAAACCACATAGTTTCCTAGATTAAAAGAGAGAGAGAGAGAGAGCAAAAAAACTTGAGGAGCTTAAGAGCATTATAGGGCATTGAACCAAATCTGTCTGTAAATGAAACTTGTTTTCAATAGAAAACTTCTCAGGATCTCCATTCTGTGACGACACGACTTCGAGTTTTCAACTCACAACACTGTTGCGTACGAAACATCACATAACTCATACTTTTTAATAAAGAGCGTTCAAAACAACACAGCAGATTAATTGACATTCATACGGAGCACAGAAACCCCGTGTCACACACACATAGACCTGTTCACAGAGAACAAAACATTTAAAAATCCCTTTGGCTTTGAGTGTCATAGATTTTCAATCCTAAAATAAGTGACAAAGTGCATATTTCTTCACCCCAAAAAAGGTGCCACCAATCAAAGAGTCCAGCTGGGGAAGCTAAAAAGCTTCCGAAGCGGAGGTGACCCTCAAGTGAGATTTGTGTTTAAACAGTGCAGCGATGGATGCATGTCTCTTTACGTTTATTTTGGCGGTGGCAGGTCTCATAGGGAGTTTCTCCCCAGAGCTGAGCGATGCTGAACTGATCGTCTTCTGCGGTGCTCCCAGAAGCTCCAAAACTTCCCTGTTTTCATCTCGACTCAAGTACTGCCACGGCCTCTTCCCGCTGCTGTCCCTGATCCGAACGTCAGCTTTGAACTTCTGCACCACGAGGCGAATAAGTTTCTTGTGCCCGTGAATGGCCGCCAGGTGAAGCGGCGTGTACCCGCACAGGGTCTTGGCGTCCAGGTCGAAAGTCATACCGGCCTTTTCCACTCCGTACGAAAGCGTGTTCATAACACGATGGTCACCGTGCTTGGCGATCCAGTGGAGGATGGTGAAGCCGGATATGAAGTCCCGTTTGTAGAGGAGGTTGGGGTCCTCTCGGAAGAGGGCGTAGATGTCGGTCCACGTCCCTGACGCCGCTTTAACAAACCACTCGTGCTCTCTGGGCTCCAGCGGGACTGAGGAATGTTTACTGCTAAAGGAAGCGTCGTGCAAGTTTCGCAAGGACCCGGCGGGCGAGGAGAATTCACGGGAGCCTCTGCTGGAGGGGGCGGAAACTAAATTGCCCATGCTCAGGGTGGAGGACAGCAGCTGGAGACGGTTAAGCCGGGCCGAGCCGGTGTCCTCCGGGAACGGCAGGTCCAGGTTTTCTCCGAGGCTGCGGCACATGCGACTACGCAGGCGAGAGCTGAGACGCCGGGCGATGGGTCCGTGATGCGTCTCCGGCGAGGCGCTACGCGAGGACGACTGGTCTTCGAGGTGACCGGTGGAGTGGTGCAAGGGTCCGACGTCGTGGCTCGGTTGATGCTGCCGAGATGACAATCTCGTCTCCTGATTGCGACGCAGGAATGAACGTACACCGTTCTCATCTTGCCCGGAGAGATACTTGGAACCATCGTCGCTGGACCACTCTTCACGCCCGGAGCCCTGATTCCAGCCCGTGTCAGACACAAAGGATGTGGGGGAGGTTGTCGAAAGGCTGTCGTGACTAGAAGTAAGATTTTTTGCGTGACAGGGCTGCAGATATAAGGCAGCAGGGGTGTTTTGAGGTTTGGGGGGATCGGAGGGTCCTTGTGGTCTCGGTAGACTGCCATTGCTCCGGCTCAGCTCAGCTTGGGTGTACAGGGGGGTGTTCACGTACTGAGGGGCGTCCAGCAGACAGGGAGTCGAGGTGGATATGTGAGACTGACCAATAGAGAGCAGTGGAGGCCCTTCTGCACATTTTGAGAATTGTTTATGAGCGACCGTGACAGGCTTTCCGGGCAGAGGGGACGCTGTAACCTCGTAGTAACATGCAGGCTTGACAAAAGACTGCTCGCAACCATCTGCTTCCCTCAATTGTCTCTGTTTGGCGGGGTAAACAACATGTTCCACCCCGATCGCCTCCTGGGTCGCTTTCGTCTCCTGTGACTGAACACTTTGGCCGCTCCCACTCGAGCGACTGTCAATGTCAGGTGAGGTTTGTCTCAAAGGGCAGGTGCCCTTAATGGATAATACAGGTTGTTCTATGCTACGGGTTAAAGTTCGGACGTCCTTCTCAAAACTGGGAGTAAAATCGTTGTTATTGTTGTTTTTGGTTGTGGTTGTTACAATTCCAGCAGCAGGCAACACCTCAACATGAGTTTTAGGAGCAGTTTGAGGTAAACAGCCCTGGTTTCTACTCACTGGTGTAGGGTCGAGATTCTTGGCGACGTTTCCGAGAAGCGCGCTGTATTTTTTCCTCAGCAACACGTAAGACGCGTCGTCCTCCTGTCGCACCGTCGCCACGGAGTTCACGTACTTCTTGAACAACTCGCGGTTCTGCACTCTCTCCTCGTCCTCGCGCAGGAAGCGTCTGTAGTGGGTCAACAAATCCGCGTTTCGCACTTTGCCGCCGTTGCTGAGAATGAACCGCAGCACCGACTCCTGCGTGAACTCGACGGCCATGCTGCGCGCGCGTGAACCGTCGCGTGGGTCTCACGCTCAAACTGAAAGGACCCGAGAAACGGTTTAGCTCGAGGCTTATTCACATCAGAACTCCGCCCACTTGTGTCTCTCAGTTCCACCTGCATACCTGCGCGCTGACGTCACCTGACGAAAAACAACAGAAACCCTCGCATGCATTTGAGTGGATTTAATCATCATAGTGGGGATTGTATTGGTTTAAGATTATGGTCTCTGTGGTTTTCTACTGGTAATGTGTTGGGTTCTGTTCGTGGGATGTTTTCTGACCTATGCGATTTTTATGTTATAATGGTTTTATTGGTAAACTAAAGTTAACGTTAGTTCGTAATGGAATTTATTATCGAAACTTTTATCGTTTCTGTACCTGACGCATTATTCGTATTATTATTTTTATTATCAAAATTTAGTAATGAAAAGTGAGAAATTGTTGATCTATCTGTTCAAAAGAATGGTAATACAGTGCTGCATTACAAGCCTAATTTAAAATGTCTCATTCTTTTCAGGTACGAAATCGGCCAGACCAAAAAAAACATCAAATACAAAGAGATAAAGTCATATGTTGTTTTGAAGACTTGAGCCGATTTAATGTCTTTGCATTCAAAAATAAAGCCAACACAAGTTGTTGTGTAAAAAAGATTGTCGTTTTCGTTTGGTTCTTCTTCTGACCTTTCCCTGTATACTACCTGTTCTCCATTTAAATGCACGTAATTGAATGTAGGCCTGCACAATTCTATAACAGAATCAGTTTTAATAATCTCATTAATTCCTTATTTATGTTTTACCTGTGTGTTTTTGGCAGACACGTTTATCCTAAGCAAATGGCATTCAAGCCATACATTTCAGTTCCTGAGATTGAACCTACAACCTTTGGGCTGCTAACATATTGTTTTACTAACCCAGCTGTAAAGGATCCTAAAGATTTTAATCATTGTAAAGCTTCTATTTAAAACATATACATTCATTGTCCAGCAGATGGCATCTAAGCCATTATTGTGTCTTCTGTTGCATCACAAACAGAGGATGTGGGAGTGCAGTTTATGTCAGATGATCCATTGATCACGTGACTCCTTGGGTGCCAGTGAGTGCAATGAACTCAACAGTAAAGATGTCAGATAACAGTAGTGAATAAAGGCATCCTTCACGAATCAAGATTCACACCACACACATACACACAGAAAAGGTCAAGACGTTTTGTGTTCAGTAGACATTTTTATTTATTTGAGCATTGGGGGATCTCGGCAGCAGTCCGGTGTATTATCATCACCTCAGAGCACAAGAGAGCTTTCAGAAGAAACAGCAGATGACAGTCACAGCAAAGGAATGATGAAGGTCTAACGCTTTTTTTCATTCAGAATGTTGTTTTTGCATTTTCTTCTAATCGATATAACACGATTACATTATCATTGTTTATAACAAGTGACAAACAGTTCAACTAATCATGTCAGGCCATATATAACACTAGTTTATCATTAATGCTCAGCTATAAAGAGGTGATAGGGAAATTATCACTCTTCTAACACGCGCGCACACACACACACACATGCAAACACCCGCGCACACACACACACACACACACACTCACACAAACACACACAACAAGTGTTTAGGCCGAGCCATGGACCAGGAGAATGAAGACAGATGGAACTAATAAACATCATCAACCACAGCTATTCTTAACATAATATTAATTAAAACTTCGAATCAAAGTCAGCCCTCAAAAATGTTGAAGGTTGTTTAACAAGGAAATTGGAAAAAAAGACACAAATAAAAATGTAGGGATGAAGGAAAGACAGTAAAATCTATTGTTGGCAAATACAGATAAAAAGAGACAAACAGAAACAATACCAGATAGGATTTCCTCCACAGACGGAGGAAAAATATTCCTACTTTTTTTGCAACATTTTTCCTTGTATATTGTTTTTTTCTTGTTTTTTAAAACCTTTTAGGCTCATTAAATACTTATGAAGCGGCATCATGCAGAGTATGTTTTGTTAGTATTTTGGCTCTCTTTTGCCTGAGGTCTGATAATCACCGTCGCTGCGGTTGTGATTTTGTAGATGGTGTTTTCTCTACGTTTCAATGACAGGTTGAAGAGGCGGGCAGGGGGAGGAGCCAGCCTTCTGCCGGATCACCGGCTCGCCCGTACAGCGGAGCACCCCCTCCTGGGGACTTTCCTCGTTGTACAGGCGCTTGATCCCATCAAAATACTCATCAACCTCCATCTGTTCCACCTTACGCTTGGTTGAGGACTTGCCGTGAAGCCGAAGCTTGGTGGCAGAGTGGGTTGTGTGGGGGTCAGTGGGTCGGTGGGGATCACAGCCCGGGGCTGTCGGAGTTGGGGAGACTTGACGGAGGGACAAGTCTCCCTTTATCCGAGGGTCTGGGGCGTGAGGCAGAGGATGACAGATGTAAACAGTGTTAGGAGGCAGGGAGGCCTTGTGTGTGGACAGGCAACGTGCAACCAGCTCTCGACAGCCAATCAGCTGAGAACTGTCGATCTAAGAGACAGCGAGATATAGGGGAAAAAATTGTTATCAACAAATAAAATGTTGCAGCACATACGTCTTTTTAATAAAGCAATGAGTGAAAAGAGGCCAAGTGTTCATTATTTTACAATAGTAAAGTACTTGGGTACAGAGTCAGGTGGAACCCGCTTATACCCGTAAACATCAATATGATAAAGTACAATAAATGAATAATAGTTCGATTTAATTTTACAGACCACAAGTGTGCAAACACTTTAAAAAGGAAGTATGTCTATTATCATCCCCTTCTGAAACACATCAAGTATGAAACAAACAGCTGCTAGTTTCAACATTATAATTTCTTCCCATCTGTAGACAATTTAGTCTGTGAACTCTCTAAACCAGTTTACAATCAGGTTTGATGCAAAGGCTGATGCAATATCTAAAGCACCAGGGAGCCATTTAAAAGCTAATTATAAATGCTGATCATGAAAAACAGTATTCAATGCAAAAATAAAACAGTAGATATGTTAAGTCTCACCTGTGCTTTGCACAGCAGGTTGACAGTGAGAGCAAGCCAATCAGGACAGATTTTCTCCAGCTCTAGCGTGATGAGAGCGAGGGATAGCACCGAACCGCGCACCTGCAGCAGTGCATTGTGGGACAGACAGTGGAGAAGCTGCTGGGTAAGCAGCGCCATGTGCTGTGACGGGTTGAGAACTGACAAAACCCCGGTAAGACGCCCAGACTTACAGCTCAGAACCAATGCATGGAACTAGAGAAAGACAGAAGGGGGGAGAAATCGAGAGATTGATTGAGAGAGAAACAGGAAAAAGAAGAACTGTGGAGGGAGAACGTGATTAACATTCATGACTTTAACTGATTTTTATTCTTATGTTTTGGCGGTCTCTAAATCTCTAAATCACCCAGACGGATAAAACTATTAATGAAACTTCCACATGACAGCAAATACAATGTTTGCTAAACGCCCATAGGAAAAACAGGCTAAATAAATTATTTATATTATTCCTAACAACATTCATTTAAAGGAAACAAGCTTTGCATGTGAAGTCACAGGGAATAAAGAAAATAAACGATTACTTTATCAGTGTAATTAAATAGCACGGAGACTAATGTTTATAATGCACCAAGACAATGTTAAAAATACTGTTTACGTGTGTTGCATATTGATGTAGTTGTTGTGTGTACTCACGATGTAAAGGAAGTCCAGTGCAGTGGAGGAGTGCAGGTCCCAGTTTAGCTTATCCAGAATAATTCTCTCCATTCGCAAGATTTCTGATGGAGAACAGCCACATTTGCTGCTGGAGGCCAGTTCTCTCAGAGATGGGATACGCTACAAAAACACATATCAAAGATCACTGACACAAATCAGACTGATCTATTACAACACACACATTCTCTTTACAATAAAAAACCTCTACTAAATTATTTTAACAGTTCATTTTAAAGAACATTTGAGCCATATCACACGGTCAGCAAAACCTCTGGCTAAAAGAAAGAATCGGATTAAATATCAGAGCTTAAAGCTTAAGTTTGTAAATCCGCCGCTAGAGGGCGCACGATCAAAGCAAAAATGTCATGGCGTGACGAAGCTGCGAAGGAGCATGGAATGATGGGATCTGTTGTCTTCAACTCCACGCCTGATGGCCATACATTAGACGGGAAAAGAAAATATGTGGTCCATAAATGACTGTTTGAAACAAACTAGTGGCTTGCTCGACATTAGACACCACTTCCGCATTTGTCCACGACACTTTTGTCATGCCGTTTCTGTTTCACTTTTTCATTTCATGCCGAAATTTAATAAAGTGTTCCCTGTGTTAAACCACAATTTAATTTTTGAGTAAAGCCATTGAGAACAGTGATGAAAGATGCTGGCCATGATTCAGCTCAAATTTCTTTTATAATAACAGACGTACATGTTGGACTGGGGACACAACGGATCTTAGAGCAGCATATTAATATTACATTCACCTCATCTTCCTCGCTGGTCTTTACAGCCAGGAAGAAACAAGAGATGGCGATGCAGCGCAGGTACTTGGGACGGGCCTTAGAGAGAGAGAGAGAGATATTTTAACTTAAACTCTTACAGTTTATTAACAGTGTACTTATCAAAAAATAAATCAGGTTCAAGGTTTATGCCTACCATACATGTATTTACTATGTAAGTACATAGTATGTACATGTAGAACAGGACGGTAAAGTGCTAACGGTACGTCAAAAGAATTTCTCTGCGTCTGCCGTTTACTTTGCACACACAGAGTTTGACAAAATAAAGGGCACATAGACATACACTTCCTGTGTTTATTTCCTGTTCATTCAGTACCCAAGTAAAAAAAGTACAGCCATGATAACTTCACCTTAAGTATCCCACGCTTTAAAAGTAAATAGTCTCACTCTTTTATATTCCTCAAGAAATATTCTTACATTGTCTCTGCAGTCCTTGAAAGGTAAAAGTTCAACGACCTTTTCTGAAGCTCAAAAAATAAACATCATACCAATGGTTAAAATATATCTATATACCTATGATTGTATAATTTGTAGAAGTCTAACAACTAAACAGCTTATTTTCTTCAGCTTATTAAATAACAGCAGTTTTAAGTTTTCTATGATCTAATAATTGCACACAAAGACAAATCTGAATTATGCAGGCCTAAAATCAAGCTTCTATATTTTGGACTTCTATGAAAACTTACACTCAGTTACACCTGTTATAGATGCAAGTGTAAGGCTGTAAAACCCCAATCATTGACAGAGACAGAAGGTCTTGACAGGCCAGAAGTTTTAAACATTACCTTAATGGTCGAGAGAAAGCGATCCAGGATGCCGATGGCCAGGCAGAGCGTCTCTGGATAGAGCTTCAGTTGGGAATGCACATCCCTCAACCACCGAACAGCCTCATCACGCTTTTCAGGGGAAATTTCTGTATCCTAAAGAATTAAATATATCAACAGCTGTTAATCATAATCAGACAAAACCTCAAGACAGCCTCATAAACAAAAATCACCAAACCCATGAAGATTTATACTATTAAATTGAGAAATAATGAGCCCCCCCCGTCATCAAAAAACGTTCCTCTGACTTATGACCAGGAAGATTAACATATGTCTTGAGCGACTGTGCCATTTAAATACAAGGTTGTGTGTAAGGGCCTTTGCAGATTTGTAGAGACCCTGTTACAGTTTTCCAACTCTTATGGGATGTCCTGTAAATTAATTTTATGATTAAAGTACGTTGTACACATACAGAACGCAATGATGACATGTGTTCTAACTTTGCATAACTGACCTAAATTGAAAATATAAAGATTCTAAAATTAACTAATTAATAGAGTCATTCACCTCAATACCAATCAGCCTCCCACAATGCTAACATTTTTGCTACAGTTATCAAACCAGATATATCACCCAACCCAATGATGGACTCACCTGGTTGGTAGGTTTCTTCAGCACGTAAACCTTCCACAGTTCGGCTTCCCTAGAAACTGCCATCTCCAGAAGAGACGACAGTTTCTGGCTCTCCAAGGGCTCGGCAAACTTCATTGCGAACCCTGGAAAAGCCTACCTCCCCACTGGATACAGCTACCTGAACATGGGGCACATACACCAACAGATAAATAGCTGTAAATAAGCTTTAGCGTGCCATCAAGTTAAAGATATTAGAGTAACTTTATGAACTTTAGGAACTTCAAATACATCAAAAATATTAAATAACATGTGTATTGTTATTCCTATCATTTCTACCAACCTGCTGGTAAAATTTGAGTTTATTACTTATAAATAAAAAACATTTAGTTAGTAACAATGAAAAATGATGTTTATTGTTAATAATGTTATTATAATTGTGGATAAATGATATTCTGTTATAACATTACTTTATTAAAAAAAGGGATGTTGATGATCAAAATATAAGCCCTATTACGTATATCAAACAATTCAACATTCACATTTATGTATTTAACATGGTGATAGCGGTTGCGCTCAAGCGTCACTCCGTTTATAACCAGGACAAATAATAAACATACATGATTAAAGGTATGTTTAATCTATAGAGATAGAAGACTGGTGTATAATGGTCTTATGAACTAAAATATGATATGTATTATGAAGAAATTAGTGTATTGATACGCTAATATTGAACAGATGATACTGTTGTAATACGGTGTTGTCGCAGTTTACGTAAATACGCGTTAGCAGACTAACGTTAGCAGCGCAGCAACACGTCAATAATAATGTGTTCACCGACAGCCAGCTCTATAAAACATGTCATGTACGTTTTCATTGTGTCTATTTTGTCTTTAAGGTCTGGTTCAACACAGTGAAATAGCGACATTTGATTATAAAAGCCTTTAGAAATGGTGGGATTGTTTTACCTCCCCTGCAAGGTTGTTGGAAACGCAGATCATCCGGTCCATTAAACTGAGGTAAAATGAAGAAGCAGATCGGATTCCGTCATCTTTCTAAGCGTCCATCTTCGCCTCCATTTTCGACGCAAAATTTGGTGGGGCTTGAAAACTTAAAAGGGATCCTTCCAAACTGATATTAAAAAAGAAATGAACGGAATATAGACACGGACGTCTACTTCCGAGGAGGGGACCGAGAAGGGAAGGAGATTCTCCGCCAACCTTTTCGCAGCGCGAAGGCACCTTCGCCAAAAACATTTTCTAAGAAATTAAACCAACAAATGAACAACAAGAAACCTATAAAAACGCTATAAAGGCACGAAGCGCAAATGAAGATGCGATTGTGGATTTATTATTTACGAAAATGATAGGGAATTAAGGTCCGAGGAGGGACTACTTCTCTGGCGAAAGGATATTTGAAGCGTTGCTTGTATCTGCAGGGACTACTTTCATTTACAATTGTATTCTGCATCATACGGTAATACATAAAACAAAGAAAAAATAAAATATTCACGCAATTAAACTTACTCTGTATATATTTTAAGAATTGTTATATACATTGTCCGTATTGCAGCATATTTGAAAAATCAGTTTTTCAAAGCATTATGGTCTAATAATTAAGTCTGCAACACATTTTCTTAAACGGAATAGATCCCCTCATGTCCCTAAAAAGGTATCATCATGACCAATGTTAAATACACAATGATGCAACTAAATTTGAATTTACAGCATTTCTCATCCACGAAAATACATAAAACCAAGTGGCATATTTTTACACTGATGTTTTTAGAATCTGAATGATGTTAAATAAATACAAAGCCCGTTAGAATAAGAACATTTTAACGAGATGAATGTGTTTTACTAAATTCTCTCTCCCCCTAGAAACCCTGTAAAAACAACACGGAGCAGCATCAGCCAATCAAAGCACAGTTCATGCTATCTCTTTACTAGCCAGTGGTGACGATAACGCATAGCCCAGTAGCCAATAGGCGACGAGGATTTTGGGCGGACTTTTTGAACGCTGTTATTTCCGCACATCCTATTGGTCCGTTAGGTTGTCTATATATTTAGGCAAACCATAGTTTTCGAAGCATTTAATGTCGATTAAAACAAAAAACAACACGCAAATATAATAAAGTGTTGACATAATATACAGTAAACGCATTTAAATGTAAAGATGATGAACAATTATACTATAAAACACATAAATGTATCAATACACATAGACTTACGTTTCTTACGTGACAGGCCCATTGGGCGGAGCCAAATTCATTATCAACAAAAGGAAAGAGAAGCTCAGAAAAACAGAAGAAAGACTCGGATACACAGACGCAATATGTCCTTTTAACATTTCTGGTACCGTATATTTATTTACTATTATGTAATGTAATTATTTAACATGATTGACAGTCAAAATACGCCTTTGAACACGGTCTCTGTTAAATGTCCAGTTGATATTGTTTTTAACGTTAACGTTACCATGAAAATAGCCCGATCTTCGTTTACGGTTGTGTTTAAGGGCTTGATCTTTTCTTTTAGTAACGTTGATTGTTTACATTTCTGTTTTCCTTACAATATTTCATCGTTAAATAGTGTCATTGGTGATAATTAAATAAATTCTGAAATGTCCGAATGTCTTATTCGTTGGTGGTCTTTGATGTTTATAATCCAGTGGCCGCATCATTGACATCAGTTTCTGAATAAATAACTGTCGAACAATATGTCAGCGAGATATCAAAACTGTCGACTTATTTTAATGTAAAACGCTCATAAATGTGTTATATTTACTGTTAGAAACAGACTGTACAGTAGTGTATGGACACAACCCCTCCCCCCGCTGTTCGAGGTATTTTCCAGTTTAAGGATTAACTGGAATATATTTGACATTTCACTTTCATTCCCATCGTTGACGTTATGATTTTTTATATAAAGCTTTTACAAATGAACGGTTTAATACTGCTTCCGTGTCGGAACATTGGAAGTTTATTTGTTTGGCTCTGCTGTAAGAAGGCGTTTACCAGCGCAACCCGACACCGAAGCTCAGCTGAGCAGAGGGGGCTGGGCAGACCTTGACCCACCGCCCTGGCAGAACTGCATTTACTCACTTTGTTTTTGTGTCCTTTTAAAGGTGTTTTGAAGAAGCAAAACCCAGAAATTTTGAAAACATGGATGCCTTCAAACTGATGAAGGAGCTGAGGGCGAATTTGGAGCAGGAGGTTTATTATCTGCCCAAGGAAACTGGACTCAGTTTGATCGAATCCACCCAAGAGGTGATCTGCTTTAACATACTTCCCTGCAACTATTGGAATAAACAAACACATATTCTTTTAAATAAACACTGTATTTTGTGTCGTGTACCGTAAACCTCATATTTAATGACTTGCGAAAAATGATTTTGTATTCTGCATTATACCTAATAGGGCAAATATTTTTTGTTGTTCCCACAGAATGGTAACGGAGTTTCAGCCAAATGTCGAGATGGGCGAGTGGAGGATCTCTGGAGCTTGACCAGTTTCTTCGGTTACAGCACTCAGACCTTCGTACTGGCCGTAAACCTGCTGGATAGGTTTCTAGCCATGATGAAGGTAAGCAGTTCACCATTACAAACACAGTCCACTGTCCCAATCTGCAATTAAAATAACAATTGAGATTACGTTGCCGTTATAACCGATCTGCCGTGTTTTAACTTAAGGTCCAGCCAAAGTATCTGGCATGTATCAGCATAAGCTGCCTGCACATCGCCGCCCGGGTGACCGAGGAAGAGTGCAACGTTTCCTCCAGCCACGAGCTCATTCGCATCAGCCAGTGCAAATTTACCGTCTCGGACCTCAGCCGCATGGAAAAGATCATTTCGGAGAAACTGAACTTCCAGTTTAAAGCCGTCACAGCCTTAACCTTCCTGCATTTGTACCACGCTATCATACTCTCACATACCTCCAGCAGGTAAGAATCAAACTTGTTGTTGAAAAAAACTTGACATGACGTAGAACATTTGAACATTTAAATGTATATGGGTCACAGTAAAGGCAGTAACCTGTCACAAACGCATCATCTGAGTAACGTCACACTACACAGCGTGTTAAATGACAAACAGCTCGTCTTAACAATATATATGCCTATATAAGTCCATCACACAAGCATAACTTATTGCACATTTTCCGTCTTGTTTCTTACACAAATCTCTCTTTATTCCAGGAAAAACGTGCTGAATCTCGACAAACTTGAAGCTGAGTTGAAAGCCTGCCTGTGCAGAATCATTTTCTCCAAAGCAAAAGTAAGAATTACCACAAAACAGATATAGGCATCAGGAGCGAGTTAAACGGAATGTTACATTTGTTTCTCTCTTTTTATAGCCTTCGGTGCTCGCCTTATCTCTTTTGATGCAAGAGATCGATGCCTTAAAGTCATCAGACCTGCTAGAGATCGCCGACAACATACAGAGACATCTGAAGGTAAAGACATAGATCAGATATTCAAATAGTAATAACCCATTACAAAAGTGTTGGTTAATAATGCCACGAGACTGTTCTGTTTGGTTTAAAGTCACAATCTTTCGACTGTGACTAGTTTAATCGATTTAACCAAAACACCGTCAGTACAAGAAGGAAAGTACAAAAAAAAAAATCACCATTCTTTCCAAAAATACCTTTAGGTTAAACAGCACTTAAAAATCCTTTAACGTATCCTCTGGCCAGCAGACTATTTGCTCGGTCGAGTCTGTCCCTTCCAAACTTACGCTGGCTCTGTGCCCTGGCCTTATGTAAGCTGGTTTCTGTGTAGATCTCTGAAGCTGACCTGGCGTACTGGCGAGGTCTGGTAGACCAGTGTATGAGGGAGTATTCCTCTCCTGAATGTTCCAAGCCTGACCACAGGAAACTGGTCTGGATCGTGTCGAGAAGAACGGCACAGAATTTGCACAGCAGCTACTGCAGCATACCCGAGCTGCCCACCATCCCGGAGGGGGTCTGGGACGAGAGCGAGAGGTAAACAGTACACCTGTAGAGAAACACGGGCATTATGAATATCAGAAATATATTACAATTATATGGAAGATTAAGGGTTAAACACAAAAACAAAACATTCAAATTTGTCGTCACAACGTCTAGTTTCAATTCCACCCGGTATCACCAGACACAACTTGTTTTTTCCATTGCACTGACATTTCTTAACTCCAGAGTTTCACTGACACACATTTACGTCACAACCTTGGGCTTGTCATCTCAGGCTGAAGTTCCTTCTGTACGCTCCACCCAGCATTCCACTAAAGGTTTTACGTGATAACTACAAATGGTTTGTCACTTCCTAGCAACCAGCCCTTGAGTTTATATAGGCGCTACTCTCCAGTTCCCTGCTAAATCCTTCCTAGTGCTTACTAATTGTACAAATATGTATACACACCGAACTAGGTGTAGCAGTGGAATGTGGGTGGAGAATATTGCGTATTTACTAAGTGATGTGGGTTGTGTATCATCACCTGTGAGTAAGGAAAGGTGTGTGAGGTGGGGTCAGCCAGAAAACTTACAAGATAACTGACTGCGTTTGTTTCCTACAACAGTGAGGATTCGAGTGAGGACTTGAGTTCTGGGGAAGAGAGTCTGAGCAGCTCTCTAGGAAGTGACGCAGAAGGGACCTACTTCCCTTCTCACTTCCTGTCCCAGCGCCGTAGGCTGTAATACATTCTCAACCACTTGCCGAGGAGAACAGCCAACAATGAGAGCGATGGAGTGAACTCTGGAAGCTACAGATGAACGTGGCTTCTGTGTTATCTTCCATGATGTCTGTCTTCTCTTGGCTGAAAACCTAGCGTTGAACAGCAAGGTGCCATTGTGCCTGGGTTTAGTGAAACCACAGAGTCCAAAATTGTATTTAAAACTTTTCGGGCTTAACCAAAGCCTGTTCTCATACTGTATACTTCTCTTTTAATTACTCATGTTAAGCTAAAGTGAAAAAATCAGCTTTGCGCAACAGTGGCAGCTACATTTTTAAACAAAATGTTAAAAAAAAGACATAAGTGTAGCTATAGTGTTGGTAGCTGGTGCATGTCTGGATTTGTCAACATTCCAGACAGCTCAATTGAACATATCCAAGGTACAGTAGACTGTTATCTAATAACCTAGGACTTGTACTTTGGTGCTTTACAGAGTTTTGCAAAATGATTGTTAATGTGTGACCGGAGAAAGCCGTACGCTTGAAGAACTGCTGTTTTCTGAGGTGATACAGTCAGAGAATTACTGCAGTGTGCACGGTGTTCACAAATAAGTGTGTTTGTTTATTTTTTTGTGTGTATGTGAGTGCGATGTCGTTAATCTACTTGCCAATTTAGTACAAGTGTCACATTAACCAATGTGTGCGTGTATGAACGATTACTGTACGTTGAAAATGTGCATTGCACAAAAAAGCCTAAAAAAGCTTAAAATGTAAAAATGTCTATATAAAAATGTACATTTGTATAATGTTAAAATGCATATACGTTATGTATAGCATCTTGTAGATATTAACTTATTTATTATTTTTGTCATGGTTATATGAAAAAAAAAAAGATGTTCAGGAATAAAAAAGCTATTTTGATATTCATGTACAAGAACTATTGAAAAGTTGCAAGGCTATCATAAATTCCAGCGTAAGCACATCTAATCCATTGTCTACACAACTATCCTACACGAGCAAAAATATTTATAAACACATTTTCTCAATTTCCTCTCTAGCGTCATAGTAATGAAGAAACGTGATATATATATGTCACAATATATTTCAAGTTTATAAAATCAAACTATACTATGAAACAATTCATTTTAAAAAATGTGCACACCAGCATGTGTTTCACATTCATGTTGATCGTCTTCCACATGTCAGAGCACACCCATGCAAACACGGCACTTAAGTTTGGAATGCTACAAGATATTTCCCCCAGCAAAAAAGAAACAAAACACAACGCAAAGAATCAAGTCAAAGCAGATTTAATCACTAGCATCAACTGCATGTTGCAATTTTGACTCGCACGTTGCGATTGTCAAGCTGTCGCAAAAAAGGGAAATCATTACAGAACACTGACATTCATTAGCCTCCATAGTGTATTAACATTGTCTCGGTTTCTTTTGAATAAAAGGTTGGCAGCGTGCCATTAAAATACCACAATCTTTATCATAACATCACCCACTAAGATAAAGTTCTAAGGAACTGCGCTGAATACCCACATTACAAGCTTCAATGTCACTCGAATTAAATGGAAAGATAAAGCAACACACAAACCTAATTCTAATGTATAACTGCGATCCCAAGTCTCAGTTTTACTCAAAAGCTGATTAGTATGTAAATGTTATGTTAAGTCAAACATTGCTAGCACACAGAAGTAATCGGACAGAAATGAAGTTGAAGACCACACAGCGGTTGGTCCATTTGTTATTTATTAAAAACACACGCAATCTCATCTTTCATACACACACACACTACAAAAATACATTCTCAAACCCCTCTTTCAAACACAACCCGCCCCTGTACAGTACAACATTCGACACCAAACAAAAAGTAGGTCACTTGCCTTGAAGCAATCCTGGTTTGCAGCCAGCGTTTAGAAACCCATGCGAGACTTTTTCTTTGGCTGGGAGGATTGCGAGAGACCTCTGAATTGGGAAATTTTTGGGGACGACAGGGAGAGGTGAGATGCTCCAGAAATCTGAGAAAAAGAAAGTCCTACTTCCTCTTCAGTGTCTAGAGTCGATGTATGTGAACCAAACCAAGAACCGAAGTCAAACATGGTTCGTTTTGACGTTTGATTAGTTGGCGTTACGTTGACTAAAGGCAAAACTCCCAGGTCTCTCGCTCGTGGAGACATGGTGGAGACCTCCAAAAGATTTTCTTGCGCCGATTGTTGTGGTGCTCTTAGGACAGATTTTAAAGGTTCTTCCACTGAGTTTAAGGCTGGCTTCATTTTCGCCATCTTCATTGTTCCTTCATCCTCGTTCATGCCCTGAGAGTCCATTAAAGTCTCATCGTCCGAACCGAGATACTGACTCTCAATAGTTGACCCTTCAAAAAGACTATCCTGGTAACTCACCGACGTGGTGAAGCTTCCGGAAAGCGAGAGGCGTCTACGTCGTCCCTGTTTTTCTCGGAGCCGCTTTCCACGAAGCGCTTTGATTTTCTCTTCCCGGTTTAAGCCAAGTTTATCATCCCACCAGTTCTTCCAATTGCCGTCCCACGCCGCTGCCAATCGCTGGCTCAGATCATCCTGCCACAAGGCTGGATCTATAGGATCGGGAACTGGGGTCACGTTTAAAGGAGGCAGTTGAGTAACCCTGTGAGAGAGAATTAACTCTTTCTTTCTCATGACATCGTGAAGGTCTCTCTTCAGACTCTTCAAGCGAACCTTCTGCTGTGTATAAGCTTGAGGGACTTTTACATCTATTAAGCCGTTGGTTTTGATTTGTTGATGGCGTAGGTGTTGTTTTTTGGAAGCGGCCTTTTTGAAAAGGGGTTGAAACCACTTGTTCCAAGCCACCTGGAAATCCTGATCCTTGTTTGGTTTGGGTGAGCTTGTCGAGTTACATCCTCTAGAACGGCTGGATGATTCTTGAGCCTCCTTATTTGTCTCCGAAGCAGGGGAGTGATCTTTATCGACAGTGTCGATTATTGGTTCTGTGAGGTTCTCATCAGTTGTGGCCTGATGTTTGTGGAGCGTTTGATAAAAGAGGTCTCCCGTCTCTGTGAGCTGGAACACAGACAGGTAGTCCTTATTCTGTACAGCTGCGAGACCTGATGGAGATATGAAAACACAAGATGTTAGTTGTGGACAAACAAGACCTCTTGATTCGGCTAGCTGTGAAAACATTTAGGCAGTATAAATTTAACCGACAACCGATTGGTTTACCTGCAGCAGGTACACTGAGTCGCTTCTGAGCGATGTGTCTCTTATGAGGGCGAAGAAGGTTTAAATGGCTTAGACTCTCACTTGGACTAAAAAGCTTCTGAATGGGACCCTGAGTCTGACAGGCATGCTCTCTCCCACCTAGCAACACATAAAATACATTAATTTAGTACTCAAGATTTTATCCAAAACAAAGCTTGGGTTACATAACATTCACAACCACATGGTATATGAGGCACAACAAGTTCATTAAATCAATAACAGGCCCTTCAAACAATATATGTGTGAAATATGACTTGTTTTCTTAGCTTCTCACCATCCACGTTCAAACACTTGAAATCATGACATTTTGCGTCTTGTTCATAGTTGACAATTAAGCATTTATTGTCTAGGAAAACACCTATGAACAAATAACAAATGTGTATGTCACCTTTGTACTGAATTAACATGACCTCCTGTGTCTTTGGAGCACCCAGCAGCAATTTGCAGGCGCTGTTTGAAGTCGTATCCGGCAGAACGCTTGCAAACGTCGGCTGAAATTCCATCATGTGGTCCCATTTCAGCATGGGCACACAGGGAAAACGCTCATCCATGATGTACGCTGAAAACTGCAGACAAGGAAACAGTTACTATGTAACACATCATGATGTTGACTCTAGAGCAGAGGTTTTCAGGGGTCCTGGGAAATATTTGAGTAACAAATGACAGCAAAAGTTGTAAAATTCAACTGAAGATTACTGTGGTTTCATTTCTACACACAATATGTTGGCCCTTATAATATCAAACTTTCTATTTGTATTACAGACAAAATGCTTCTTTCCTTGGCTTTACAAGGGTTTGAAATCCTCAGTACTAAAGAAACCCTTTAAGAAACACCATAAAAACATGGTGCTTACAATGTGTGTACAAGTGCA
Organism: Triplophysa tibetana; assembly: GCA_008369825.1. Lineage (NCBI taxonomy): Eukaryota > Metazoa > Chordata > Actinopteri > Cypriniformes > Nemacheilidae > Triplophysa > Triplophysa tibetana. The sequence continues at coordinate 2,930,126 of CM017898.1, forward strand.
AACCACTAAAGTACAATAGCCCTAGTCTCAAAATATACAAAAAGTGGTTTAAAAAGATAAAGATAAATGTTCCTAAATAACTTTTTATCTGTACGTGTGCGACGTAGACAAACAGTGAATCACATGACGTCACAGGATGTGTGGATATATTACTCAATGAGACACTCACTACCTTCAGGCTAACAGCTGACGCAAGGCTTCAGACTCAGACGCATGTGACTAATGTGATGTCTTTACCTGGGTAGTGATGAGGTGGTGGTTGGCGTGGCTTTCGCTCAGGTACTTGGTAAGAATCACCCTCTCTCCCATCTTACAACCGGATGTCTTTCCAACCCGAAATAATGTGTGATAACAATCACGATTCTGGAAAAAGCACATGTCGGAAAGACAAATGAAACATAATCCCAATTTTAAAACAAGCTCAAGAACACGTGGTTCAAAGGGATAGTTCACCAAAGAATGAAAATTCTGTCTCATCATTTAATCACTTGATTATCATTTCAAGCCCTACAGGTTTGAAATGACAAGAGGGTGTGGAAATTATGACAGAAATTTAATTTATGGGCAACTGCTGAGGAAGACATAAAATCTTAATTCTTTGTTGTACTGAGTTTAGACCACTACTACGTACTAGAGATAGGACACTTTACCCTTGCATCCGTGAGCTCCGCCTCCTTTCTATCAGCAAAAACCATCACTCGAGGGTGGCACGAGAACTCGCACCATCGCCATGCCGTCTTTGCATTTAAATACGAGTTTGAATCCTCCTGCCGAAACTTCTGTAACCTATAAAAAAAAAGTGTTACAAACGTCTGGAGAGGTTAACATTTACACAATGAGTAATGTGACGTGGGATTACTTTACAACGACTGACATCATGCATTGAGTTTTCAGTGTTGAGTCACATTCAAAAGACCGTAAACTTAAGAGGCAAGTTTGGTAAAAGGAAAGAAAGGGGTCTAAGGTTTGGTTTCGGAGAACCGCAGTTTGCTCTGTGGTTGGTTTGAATGCAAACCTGGAAATAAACTGCTGGGTTTCTGCGGTACTCGTCTTGTCGACAAAAGCCATTAAAAAACGTAGTGTTGTATCAAGATCTTATAGTTGACTAAGTACGGTGTATTATTTCCTCGATTACTTTGGAACTTTAGAGAAAACATTAGCATTTATCTTCCTTCTATTTTTATGAACCAGTACAACTGACTTTCCTCTAAGGAAAAGAAAACATGACGACCCATTTTATATGTAAAATATATAAAGTATATGCGGACTGTCAAACAATATTAAAGTATCTTCAAACCAACAACAGACAAAAACTGACATTGCACCAACCAACAGCAACACATTTTGTGAACCATGTCAGATTTTAAGGAGTCCAAAATAATTGTATAGCAATTTGCCATTCAAAGCTCTTGAATGACTTCAGTAAACCCATCACATACACTGATGTCATATGAATTACATCAACAACATTTTTATGTTCCTTGTCATGTTTAAACTTGAATCCCAGTCCCCTACTTTAACTATATGGAGGGAATCTTGGTAAGACTTGTTTTTTGTTTCACAAAGACATTATCATATGGGTTTTTCATGACATGCCGGAGAGTTTTGATAACTTGTATTTTTGGACAAACAACTCCTGCCAATAGGAAGTAAATCTGTTAAGGATTAACACAAAGACATTTACTATGATAAACTTGAGCACTGGACGTATTAAACTGAAGAACAGTTTGTAGCTGTAACTGATATGTCGAGGATGAACAGTGAGCTGATAAGAGCCAGTGACGTACAGACTGTTCTTAAACACACGTACCCTTTTCTCACGGTCCAGAGATACGCTGACCCCTGTTCAGTGGCCACCACCAGCTCATCCGGGACATGTGGACTGAAGAGATCAAGAAAAATCCCGTCAATAAGACAAAAATCATTCATATTTCACATTCTTTTATCTGAAGGACAAAGTCATTTGTTAAACTAAGAAAAAAATGGTCAGGAATAAGTGACATTCTGTTTTTAACCGCATGAGGGTGAATCATTGAAAACTGTTTTGTTATTTTTAGGTGAACTGCCCCTTTAAGCATCCCAACATGTTCATGAGCTTTCAAACACACTTAAACGTGTTTGAACAAGTACTGCACACTTATCCGGAAACCTTTTTGCTTCAATTTCAAAATCACCTAAGTGGCCGACTTTATAACCCAAGGGCTCAAACTCACCTGACGGTGACACAAGAGAATCGTTCCTTTGTCCGGATGACTTCCTGAAAATGTGGCTTCCTGCCGTCTCCCAGGACCCAAGAGCTACAGAAATAATCTGATCGAACCGCCACGTTACCTGCATACATGCATGATCAAAATCAAACAGTGGAACAACTCTCATAAACTGATTTAACTTAAAAGAAAAAAGGTAATGAATTTGGAGACTTGGGGATGTCCAATATATCTGTATTAGCAATAACCATAATTACTATAGTCTTGTCAATGCAACACATAGTCATTTGTGAATAAATCTGCACTAATGTCTAGTTGACACTCGAATCACAATGGTTGCACACTCCTTCTCTGCCTCACTCATTCCTCGGCCAAAAGAGAAAACACACCAAAACAATCCAGCAGTATTGAGAAGACAGTAAATTACAGAAAATTATTTTAGCTGGGTTTTCACATACAGGACGATTTTTGTGAAATATTTTGGCTGCGATACTTGTGTAGTAAACATTAAGTGTGACCGCACTATCATGAACTGTTGTTCGTTGGCACATTAAGGTACAGACAACATTACAACAAAAGCGTCAACAAAATGCTCAGTATCAGTAATACACAGATGTACACCTTAAAATATTTATGCCCTAACATCTGTTTCTTTCCGATTTAAGTCGGGAACACTAAGTGTAATTATTGCCACAGTTTGGCTGTCTGAAACTTTTGACAATCCTAAATGTTTCTATTCCAGTTTGACATGTTTGCAATATAAAAGTTTTGCGAGACAGTTTTTTTTTTTCACACACAACAACCTATGATGTAAAACTCCTGCATGTCCATTCTTAAAATGTCTTTACCGTCTGACACACACTGTGGCAAGCATCAATCATAAAGGAATATTTAATGATGCACAGGGGCAGGCTTTAGTTAGACTTAGTTAGACACATCAAACTTCAAATTCCACATCACATCTTACCCGAGTCCTCCATTTTGCCCAAACTGAGCTGTCTAATGGTTCCATTCAGCTCAAAGGCGAAAGGTTTTGAGTCCATGAAAAAACTTGGCGGCTTGTCATCGTGATACTCTGACACCACCCTGTGGAAGTCTGGGGGAGGACAGTAAAGGAACTACACGCAAAACAATAGCTATTAAAACTTAAAGTAAGAATTAATAAACTGTCAATGCATTTAATAACACAACTGAATCAAACAGACTGCTTTAAGAGGATACTGAGCGTGTCTAGTGCCGCCCCACTGGGATAAATCAGACATCCTTCACCTCCACCCCCAGACTGATGGAGAGACATGTATCCCAGAGCGCCCCCTGTGAGATCTGGGCAGAACTCTTGTTGTTCTCTCTGTGACATCAGTTCCTCATGGAGCAGTTCGGAGAGAAGGGATCGAGGTATATCGCTCACGAAATCACCAAGCAAATGATGGGTGTGACGGATCTTCTGCCAGCAATGTGAAAGCTGGCACCTAAAACCCCCCAATTTTTTTTTATCTATACCACATGAAACGGAATTGATAAAGAAAAATGCTGCTAAAAGATAGATATGAGAAATATTCTTACCTTTTATAATTCAAGCCATCGAGAAAGCTGTTGACCCATTTCGAACTCAAAACCTCCTGATGAACATAAGACACGTCTGCGAAGTTATTATCAACACCAGCCAAAGAGAGCACCAGAGCTCTGAACAACAACACACGACAACTCACTCACCGCTGGGGGATTGCATGCAAAAGACCAGTGATCCTTAAGCAAACGTCCCATTGTGGAGAAAGCATCCAGACAGTGATGCTGATTAAAATACTGCATCTAAAGGAAAAAAAGGACCATATCTAGACAAAACGTCTTCATGTAGTAAACGCATATTTTACTGCGAGACAATGTTTTTAACTTATTTAGCTTACATGCTCTGGAAAATCCATCGGGTCTGGCAAAGGACCATATAAGACTTTAGCATCTGGGGAAGATTGAAAAAATGACAACAATTATTGGCTTAAGTAAAACAGAGATTTGGAAAGCTGCGTTCAAGGAAATAAAACTCAATGTCTGGATCGTGTTGTGTATCACAATCTTTTTTCTGCTAAAGGAGAAGTCCCAAAACCACTGTGGCATATTTTCTCGAAAATCGTAAAACACTTGGCTAATATTTTATTTAATGATGATTTTTTTTTCAATAAAAAAATGATTTGTAGATTTTCTTTACAATAACATTTCATTTTTATTTTACAAAGAATTAAATAGGTTTATTAAAATATTGACAAGACACAATATATATGTATTAGTTTGAGATCACGATTGCAAATTTAAAACACTTAATAATGATGAACATTTACCTTCACATGGTGGAATTAAAGGAATAACTGCTGGTTTGACTGGTACCCACTTGTCTCCTTTGACTGTGCGCTGAGATTCAAAGGATTGCTGCTTGACTCCATCAGCATCACACTGGAAATTCAATTCACAATGCAGAAGTGGATTATGTTTACACAGGTTCACAATTTATCAATATTGAGAGATCTATTATGGACAATACTTTTACTTTCACTCAAGTGCATTTTTCAAGAATTTATCCTTTTTAACTCAGTACAAACTTCACTACATTACATCATTTTGTTTTCCCTTTGATACTGTATTTAAGTAAATTATAAATCTAATACTTTACTTTTTTTAAAGTAATAAACACTTTAGTCAAAGAAATGACTAGATTTGAAGTATTAAAAAGGTAAAAACCGGTATGTGTATGAAGTAATGTAGTGGAGAAACAATAATGTAGTGAAATACTTTTTTCCAAAGTAAAACACATGAATTAAATATGTACTTTAGTACATAAAAAAACTTGTAGTATTGTTTATTTAGAAGAGGTATTTTGACAAGCCCTTGTTGTGACACAATGAACAGTGGTGTCTTCAGATAAAACAGATATTGCAAAGATTTTTTAAAAAGGTTTTTATCTTTTTATATTAAACAAATCTATATTCAGAAATGTCTCAGTTACTAGCCCATTAATATTGCATATTACTTACTATAGTCAGACAAAAAAAAAATCTTAGACTGGACAGAAATTTCTCATATGCAGAAAGTAAATTCAAGAGACACATTTATACAACTTTAATATAATGACAAAATCACGACTGTGAATGCCCTGGAGAAAAAATAATAGAAAACTAACTTTAAAAAGACACACATATATCATAAAAAACACTTACAATGAGGTTAAAATGCATATGCACTGCATTATGGGTATTAAAGTACATCTTAATCATAAAGAGTCTGTGGGAATGCTATCATCAGGGTGGAGCTGTCATTATCATGTCGTTTATATCTTACCAGATCAGCACTGGCATGAAACACTCGCCCATATGAGCCCCAGCCTCCATGACCGTGTTTCGGTTTGATCTCCGACGGTCCATCGAGATAAAATTGCGGGAAAAGCTGATCTGGAAATGTGTTATCCATGATGAGCGCGTGGAGGTCTTCCTGTCCGGCCCGTAAAATTAGACAAGCCCAGGCATGTTAAAACGCACACCGGTCTTCACGCGACGTGTTAGGTGCCACAGTTTAAGCATACCAATTAATCACGATATTGTTAAACAAAACGTTTAAACTGAAATTGTTAAAGTGTATATCCGGATCATAAATTGGAAAGTTGAAAGCATGTGTTTACGATATAATCGCGGTTTGCTGGTGGCCGCGTGAGGCTAAATCGGAAAACACACGTGTCCAGCTGATGAGAGGAGATGGAAGCCGGAAATCATAGGAAACGCTTCGAACGACCGCCACATAGAGGATTTCAAAATAAAAGCGTCTTCACATATTTCAAAATAATGTGCGTGGATCCATATTTAAAAACACATGAACATATAAAAGCATCCTGTAAATAAGACATATGTTGGACGGAAATTAAACGGGAGATTTTCTAAGAATTCGAACGAGCAAAAATATGTTTGTATGTACGAGTAGGGGATAAAATAAATGCACTAAAATGTTTAAATCTCTGTAATCAAGAATGTTAAAACGCAATAAATATGTGTTTATGTCTCACCTTTATCTCCTTTAGGTTATAATTATTATATCGCAGCATTCTAACTCAACAAGAAGAAAAAATCAAACTATTAATATGTTATTTCTTCCAAATGAGTGTTGTGAAAAGTTTTAAAGTGTTTTCTCTGAAAAACAACTAAAAACAATACGTCCAGGTTTTGTGATTTGGACCGAAAGGTAGCAGACAACTCTACTAATGTCAATACTTTTGAAGAATTTGATCTGGTTTCATCTATCGATATTAGTCATTTTATTGCTCAATTAAACCGCCCAACCAGTTAGGATGTTTTGCCTCCTCAAGAGGATGTTCAGCCTCTTCTCAAGAAGTCAGCTCTGGACCATTTGGATTTCACAAATTATCGGCCAATTTCAAAGCTGCCCTGTATCTCAAAAATATTGGATGAAGTGGTTTTATCTCAACTCAGCTGTTCTTTAGGTCTCTGGTACTATCAAAGAGAAACAGGTCAATGATAGACTATTTTAATCTCTGTTTTCACTTCTCTTGAACCGTCCAGGCATCCTCTCTTTTTAACAGATCAGTTTCTGATCATATCATATCAAACCTCCAGCTTTATTGGCACACTGAGAAATCTGTATTCCAACAACAAAATAGCCATATAAAAAGAGCAACAAAGGAAGCAAAAGAAGGAACATGAAAATAGCAGATTAATCAGCCTCAACTCTTTTTCTTTATGGCTATAGTTGTACCGTGGCTTTTACATATGAGATATAGTTCATATCTAGCGAGGTGAAACAGCAAGGGTTTAACTTTGGTTTGAGAAGTGGGGATGACACAAATGGGGTAACATTTTTTTTAATTTGAATCCTAACAAAAATTCGAAACACGTGCTTTCTGTTGTTTTTGATTGTTTAAATTGATTAAACCATGAAACCAAAAGTTATTTTTAACGTTTAGCAAAATTGATGTTCATGAAGGGGGTAAATGCGCATCTTAACTGAGAAACGTATGAAAACATGGCTTGTAAACCTGAATCTGCGGTCGGAAGGAAAAATCATTACAAACAAATTTGAAAGTGAGGGGGACACAAACAGGATTTTGAAAAGCGGGAGGGACATGTCCCCCCTGTCCCCAGTGGAAATTACCATGTGAAAGAGAGAATGAATTTGTTACACATTAGTCTCAAAACCACACAGTCACTTTTTGCAATGTTAAATGTTGAATTGATCAACATGGTAATAAAAGTGAAATCACCATGGAGGTGGACATAAATATTTTATTTTCCAGCACACATGAAAAGCACAGCTGGCAACCTATGAGTCATGTTGATGTGTTTGTATACAATTTGCGCACGCAGATGACGTTTTTTCTAACTTGCGCCGTTTCCTAAGATTCAGGAGGTGTCATCATCGTACAGTTTACATACATGTTGTTCCAAGTTTTTAAGATCCATGTCGCTGAGTTTGACCTGTCATGATATTATAAGAACGTACAGTCTGCAGCGGGCTTTAGTCTGAGTAGTCACCATAATTAATCTGACACATAAAAACAAGAGTTCATTTGCATCAAATGAATCCATGAAACCAGAAAAGAAAAAACAGAAGCTTTTGCTTTATTATTCGCTTTTATTGACTTTATTAATTCTGTGTTTTACATTCACATAAGTTTATTGCATAACATTTATAGTGATTATCATAAAGCGTTAAGATTTTCCATGAAAAATAACACAGCAAAGCTTTGCCTTTGCCAACAATGCTTTGCATAACACTTTCCTATTCACAAACGGACAAACACACACACATTCTGAACACAGTCCAGGCAGTTTATTACATCCCTTTCTTTAAATGTCTCTCCATTTGTATTCAGTATAAAAGGTGGTGGTTCTGTCCAATCCGATTGGCCGGAGCAAAAAACATAAGTCCTCCTTGTGCCTTTGAATAAGAACCCCTATCAAGAACAAGTTTTAAAATCAAGATCACTTGATTTTACTTCACATACACAGAAAAAGTAATCTATGTTAAATTAACACTCACAGTGTATATAATCCACACTCTTAACGTGTCTAATATATACACTGTGAGAGTTAATTTCACCTTTGACCTTCAATTTGACCCTTGCGATTCTGCTGTGTACTTTCTGTATCGTTACATTGGTTAGTATCAAATGATGTCAAACGGAATTGTACTGACAACTCAAACTATAGATCCTTATAATGAGCTTGTTGCACAGTTGCAGCACTTTTTATTTATTTTAACCAAAACGTTAAGAATTGTGGCTTTAAGGATAACATGAAATAAAAATTGACACAATTTACTTTCCTTGTGTAACGATACACAATCGTGCATGATTTATAAGTGCACATTATTCTACATAAAATACGATGTCTTTTACACAAACGCAATCAATGTGGCTTTAGGTAGACATACTATAAGCCCGTCCTCTCCATGCAAGGAAGTAGCGTTTGGTTCCGACGGTCCTGGACATGAGAACGAACAGAAATGGATCCAGAGCGCAATGTAGACAACACAGGCACGCGGTCACGCTGAAGTACATGTAGAAATTCTCAGTAGTGCTGGTGGAGAGCAGCACGTAATGCACAAAATGAAAGCAGCTGCTGGGGCCGAAGCAAACGAGGAAGATGACGAAGTTAAAAGTGCTGGCTTTGATGTAGAGGGCCCAGTCCTGGTGCGAGCGATTGAGGTGCCAGACGATAGAAGTGTAACACGTCACCATCAGCACCAGGGGCAGGAAGAAGCCAACACAGGTGAGGCCGAGATTATAGTAAATGAGCCATTGATAGGCCATGGATAAATTGGCCGGGAGGACATCATGGCACGTGGTGATTTTGAGTTGAGGGATGTGGTAGCTCTGTTTGACCAAGAGCTCTGGCAAAATGGCCATAATGAATATCACCCAAATGGTCAAGCAGCACCATGAGCTGAACGAGCGCTTCGGCAGACTCTTATAGAGGAAGGGGTGAACCACAGCCATGTAGCGCTTAATGCTAATACAAGCTAGCGTGTAGGCTGAGCAGTAGAGGTTTCCATAGAAACATGCGGTGGTGATACGACAGGCGGTTTCGCCGAATATCCAATGGTTGCCGTTGAGGTGATAATGTGCCTTCAGCAAGAGACTAAGTAACAGCAGAAGGTCGGACACGGCTAAACTACAGTACATAATGGCAGATGAAACCATCCTCACTTTAGCTCCAACGGCAAACAAAATGGCGATGTTGGCGGGAATCCCGACGATGATGGCTATGATGTAGACTGTTGGGATGAACCACTTGCTCAGAGGGCCTCTGAGGTAGGCCGCTGTGTTGTTGCTACGTAACTCCATTTCTACATCGTCCGATAAAGGGGGCAGGACAAGTGTTTGTGTTTGGTTCCCATCAAGGCCTATGTGAACTGGAATAGCATTTCCTTGGAAGGTCCGCGGGCTGGGGAAATCGGTGGCATTGCCCTTGGCCTTCTGGGTCTGATTTTCTGCAGGTGGTCAAAAAAGAAATAAAAGTTTAGAACTCATTTTTTTATGCACTCTAACGTTCAAACGTTTTGAAATGCTCGACAGAAATGTTTCTAATGAATTTTATATATTTATCTGACGGTTTGATTTCAACCATTCAACCTTTGACTTTAGTCAGTAATAAAGATATAAAGGTTGTATTTTTTCACAGAATGATCTTAACATTATGTTAAATGATTTAATGTAGAAAACACCAAATCACAAAAAAATGACTTTGGGTGTTCAAAGACTGGGCACATTTTTTTAATGGATCATTTGGTTGAAATAATAAGAAAAAATTGAAAAAAAATTTTTTAATATAGCTATCAATTTTTTTGAAGATTTTTGTGAGGTTTTAACTTAGACAAATACATCACATACTGTGCGCACACAGACGGAGAGAGAGAGAGAGAGAGACAGGGGACATACTCTTCTTAACTTCACTTAAATAATTTGAATAGGTAGTTTCATTATTTGCTATCAATGATCAAAATTAAAATACATTTAATCATTGTTTATCGCGATATTATTGCACTTTATGCTCGTCTTTTTTCTTTGATATCTGTAAAGAAAGTTTACAAAAAGGAAATGCTTTTACGCAACATACGTCATTTGTTTGGTTCATACTTTTTGTGTAGGCTATACTTTTGTGTAAGTATAAACATGGAACTAGACATATGCAAAACACAGTTTAAGAATGAAAACTTTAATCCATGTTCTTACCTTTAGCTTCTGTCGCATGGAGAAGAAGTAAAGTGATCAAAATGAAGATAAAAATCTTGCCCATAGCTTAAAGACTTCAGGCTTAGTCTTGAAAACGAGCGGATTAATCTCGACGCTGTTTGTCTGCGTGTCTGGAATGCGAATGAGTAGAAGCGCAACATATGCGCTGTGACTGCACCCCTTCTCTCTCTCTCTCTCTCTCTCTGTCTCTCTCTCTCTCTCTCTCTCTTTCTCTTTCTATCTATCTTGACATCACACACATCCGATACAAGCTCGTCGTTCCGTGGCGATGACATCATCCTGGTCCCCACTGTCCCCCAGTTGAGACAAGACCCCAGCCATTTGAGTCATCCGTTTGAACAATTGGTCTGGTTCTTATAAGCCCGTCTCGTAACCGTCGGAGAAAAAAATCAAGACCCGCAAATCCGTGTTCACAGTTTTGTAATTCGTTTAATAAATAAATTCGGGTCTTGGTTTTTTTTCGGATATCATATAGCCTAAACAGATTTTTATGATTTTTTATTAAACGGTAAAATCTGAAGTGAAACAAAATCTTAGTAATAGTTTTAGGCTAGCTATTTTTCAAACACTTTACAGAAGTTATGTCTAGAAACACAATTGAAAGCAAACAAAAAATGGAGCCTTCTTAAACCACGCATTTGGTTTTACAAGTTTACATTATGTCACTCAAACATTATGAGAAGTAGCCTACATATAACTCATGAACAACTTTTCTTAGTCTTCTTCTCCAAAAGTTTTGTCTCACTTCCATGATCTGGTCATGTTAGAATCACGTAAAGGAAATGGCTGTCTGTCAGAGATAACACGATTATGAGGTGATGTGAAGTGTCTGGTCTTTCCTCTCGAAATCAAGTGATGTAAATCAAAGGACAACTAAAAGCCACATGAATATGTCTCTGATCACTTTCCAGATTCATTGTATTTGTGAAATGCATCTGAGAGCAGTTTAAACATTCTGCGATGCAAGAGAAAGGGAAGAATGTAAGAGCAGTACTTGTCTACTTAAGTCTGCAATTACATGCTTACTCCTCCACATATCCGTCCACAACAATCATCACATTTAGAAACATTTCACTTCCTCTGCCATCTCAATACTTGTGCTCAAACCTCATGAGCCATCATTTCGCAAAGGTGAAAATGTCATTGCTTCTTAGAAATGTATGGATGTTTAAACACTTACATTCATCAGCTGCTGTGAAATAACTTTGTGAAGCTCTAGGTCAACTAACATCTGAATGAAAACCTGGAGACCTGTTTTCGTTTCAGGCATGTAGAATCAAGGCCTGAGGCGTGGCTTACATTTTGTTTATGGTATAAAATATGTTCATTTCTGTAGGGTCATAGGATTCATGTGCATAAACCGTCAACTGTAACATTATTGTGTGTAACTTGCAAACCTCACTGAAGAAGTTCAAGTGTTCGGTTAAAACCATTTCCTGCTTTGCATCTACGGAGTCCTTTGTTTATGTAAAATAACTTTTATGATCCTCTATTATTTCAAATAAAAATGGTGGTGGGTTAACTTAAATGGACACCGTGGATGCATCAGATCTCATCGAAGTGTTTATTTTGCCCTAAAATAACATGATCAAAAATGACATGAAAAACTGGAAAGGTATATTATATGCATTTTAATTCTTACTTTATCAACTATTATTATTGAAAGACTTTAAATATTACACATTTGTCTATTCCTCTGTTAACTATAAGTAGCCTGATGATTATAAATTTGTAAATTTTAGTATAGTTATTAAGTTTCTTACTGCACACATGAATGAATGACCAATGATGATTTAAAGCATTGAAATGAATTGTAAAATAAAAAATAATTGCAGGTAAATAAATCAGATAACATTTGAGTATTTTAGGAATGCATGTTATGATCCTTCACAAGTTAAAACAGGTTCCCCATAAAGGAAACGGGTTTCAGTGCGTAAAAAGAGCTCTTTCGAGTTAATAAGACTCCAAAAAACCAAACCACATGCAGAGGTCACTCAAGAGACCCGTCACTGTGGATACAGAAACACTCCCAACGCAAACAAACTGAGCTGAAACTCGCGAGCATGCATCGAATATAAAGTGCACATTATATTTTGTCGAGTTTACTCATTTTAAACACTATCAGACGTTGTTAAAATGTTGCTTCCACGTGCGTAAGAAGCCATGTGGCGCCATCGCTCGGAAAAGTTCAGCGTTTCCAACATTAGATATTTGTCCAGACACAAAGGAGAGGTTGGTAAACTTTTCAATTGCGTTTAGTTATATTCTTTTTTTCAGATATTTCAGAAACGTACTTATTTTTTTCTTTTCATGTGTGACAGTTTTTGTATATTCCTGAACAATTAAATAATCCCCAAGAAGATTTAGTGAGCAGAATTGACAATAAACCAAGGCTTCGCAGGACGTATTGCTTCTATGAAACATACCTGGTAATGTTACATAAAATAAGGTAATAAAAATGTCTTGGTTTTCATCTATATAGGCAATTATTCTTCCGGCAAGTAATGTCGTTCTTCTGAAGTGGTCGCCCAGCAACGCAGTGACGCAGTAACACTGATGTTATATGCGCTCATAGGTGTGCGGCTTCATATAATGGCAATTGCTGTTGGATTAAAAATTCTGTTGAAAGCTTCCCTTACCCATACGTCATGCTCCAAACAACTTGCAGTTATGTTTGGAAAAGGGGATTTTTGGGGGGGCTTTTAAAAAATTCAATGGAGGAAAACAAGGCTATTACCATATTTCGCATAATACATACCCTTGTAATGCAATTGTTACAAAATTTTGTGAGGTAGCTGATATAGTAAAAAAGGAAAGTGAATATATTTGTCATTTATTTTTCGCATGTAATGTTTCATCACTTTTTTGAGTTTCTATTGTTTTTTGTTTGGACTGTAATTGACACATTTAGGATATTATTTGCTTTTTTGAAAAACAGAACAAATCTTTAGAATCTAAAGTTAACTTTCTTATCCTTTTGGCAAAATTCTATTTTCAAAAACAAAGGTCTCTTAATAAAGTATATGTGAGGTAGAACATTTAATCAAATCACTTAGAATAATTAATAACAAAAATGCATTTCTTTTTTGAAGAGATATGACGAGATCTTTTTTATGATTAATATTTGTTTTTTTATTCATTTCTAATTTATTTATTTACTTATTTTACATTTTCCTTTTTTTTTTTCTTCTTCTTTATTTTTCTTCTATATGTTCAGATGACTTTGAATGTGTCTTTGGTATATTTTTATGTAGTGTATGCAAAGTTGTATTTCATTATTGTTATCTCTGAATTGGTTAAATAATAATAATAATAAAAATAATAATAAAAAAGGTGTGCGACATCAAACGCTGGCGATCCACCAATCTGAGATTCAGTTTTTCTTTTGGATTTTATAAACAAACAATTTCTCACCTGTGTCAGGTGAACTGCTGCGCGTTCTCGCCTGACTGTCAGATTCTGCTCACCTGCTGTGATGACGGCAGATTGTACCTGTGGGATGGCAAAAGCAGCAAACTCCTGCACACTGTTAGTGGACATACAGGTGATCAGAATGAACTAAATCATTGCAAAGGTGAATTATCGACTTTATGTGTAATCAGTTTATTTTATTCTATTCTATTCTATTTGATTCTATTGTCTCTCTGTACAAATGGATGCATGACAACAGAATTTTGCATACATTTCCAGGTCCAGTGAAGTGTTGTGTTTTCTCCAGGGATGGCCAGATGTTCGCCAGCGCGTCTCATGACTGTACAGTCAGGATCTGGCACGGCAGGAGCACAGAATGTGTGCACATAATGTCAGCTCACAGTCGGAGTGTGGAGACGGTGAGCTTCAGTCCAGACGGCATGTGGTTGGTGTCAGGTGGATGGGACACCAGGGCACTGATCTGGAGCGTTCAGGTGAAAACCAAACACCTGTCTTTCAACTACATTTGGAAAAGAAACTATGCAGTAAAGATCTAAAATAAAGTCTTCCCTTTGATAATCTGCAAACAACTAGCAAGATAACAATTCCTATCCCCAATAAAAAGAGTAAAGAGTATAGATTTCTTCATTCAAAATCTCCACCCATACCCAAAACTCAATCAAATATTTAATGGATTTAATGGTTATAATGGGAACTGTATTGGTTTTAATAGAAATTGTAATGGTGTCTATTGGAATGTAATGAATTCTATTGGGATCTGTTAGGATGTTAAATCCAATTGGAATATTGGCCAAAACAAACAGAAAGTGTGAAAATAGTTTGAAATGGAAAAGCTAGTGGTTCATTTTAATAGAAACCTTTCGAAATTTCTATGATGGATTTTATTGGGATTCCATTTTTTTTTTAGTCGGGATCACATAAATGATAATGGAGTGAATGTTTCTATTGAATTGTATTGGTACTGAATTGCTATTCACTGGTAATGTGTTGTGTTCCGTTGGTGGTTGGGAACCAATAAAAACCCATTAAATCAAATTGTAAGACCCAAAACACACTACATGGAGGAATGTTGTTGTTTAATGATAAATAGATGATGCTTGGTATTTCTGACTGAGTGTTATGTAGTAACAGGTGTCCTTTTAGCGCAAGAGCTGTTGCACCACTGTCAGGATTTTACTATATTTTTTATAGCATGTTATTTGCATGTTTCATTGTTTGATGTTTCAGACTGGCGAGATGGTTCAGGAGTTGCGGGGTCACACTGCAGCTGTTCAAAGCAGTGCATTCTCATCAGATTCACAGCGGGTGGTACGACTCACTCTGTGTGTGTGCTGTAATATTTGTTTTGATGTGTTCAGGATGAGATGCACTGAGTGTTTCTCTGTTGGTTCACTTCAGGCCACGGGCTCCTGGGATCGTTCTGTAAGAGTGTGGGAGCTACATGATGATAAAGAGGTTGTGACATTACAGGGACACCTGGGAAATGTGGCCTGTCTCTGTTTTTCTGTCACCGGGATCCTGGTGAGTACACTAAAGCAGATTGTTTTTTGAGGGTGAGGTTTGGTATTTGCTACAGAATATACAAGTCTTGAACATCTAAGATTAATTTTAATTAGTATTTTTTTATACTTCTGTGCAAGAGCTGTCATTTTTATGACATTTTTATGATGTAAGACAAATATGTATTCCCTTGAATGGATGTCTTTGCATTATATAACAAAATATTGCAAGTAACATCGGCTCAAAACAACTATGCTTTTCAGAACGTAATTCATCCTCTAGTTTTGATTGAAAATGAATGGCGCTTTTGACATTTCCTGCTATGCAATGCAGTGACACTCAAATCAAAATATGTTTGGGCCACTTTATGTGTTTTAGGCCTCGGGTTCATGGGACGGAACAGTGCGTGTGTGGTTGCCACAGCAACACACGTGTCTGTATGTGCTGGGAGGGCATGAGCGTGTTTGGGTCAGGAGTCTGGCCTTCTCTGTAGAGGGGCTGGTTTTAGCATCCACGGCAGAGGGTGATATGGTATAAACACACAGACACACCAACACACAACCCAGGGAAGCAATGCTTAATCTTTCACATGTTTCTCCATCAGGTGAGGATCTGGGACATGGCTAATGGAAAGTGTCTGAAATTGTTACAGGTGTGAATATTTAAGTAAACATTTCTGTAATATTATTGTAAAGGCTAGAGATACAGGTAGAAGGATATCGTATGTGTGTGTTTTAGGGTCATAAGGACTCAGCATATGGGTGTGTGTTCACCCCTGGAGGAGAGCTTCTCACCAGCGGCTCCGACCAGCTGGATGTAGATGAGGACAAAGACAAGATCATAAAGTGATGAGGTTACACAGAGAACAGGACAATAAAGATGACAGCTTACTGCCAAGCTGAACACATGTTCAGCACACTGAATCTCATGTCAAAAGCCAAAAGCACAAGAGCTGAACCAAAGTTTTAACCAACTAAATACAAGAGCTATATACCACATCTTCACAGACCTGATGTCAAAAGTTAAAACGCCATAAATGAACATCCCTGCAATCTCACTGGGATTCATTTTTCGATGAAACAAACTTTTGAGGTGGGGCGTTTTTATTATTTTAAGACTAAGATATATTAATCCTGAATGTGGACTGTACAGTGTAATTTGATTAAAACATTTCTACTAATAAATTTTGCTAGAAACTTCTCATTTAATATGAAGACGTGTGCAGCAAAACATTTTCCAGTATTGTCAGTAAACATGAAAAATAATAGATGCAAAGATGTTTAGTCAGTGCTATATTTCACTTATATCTCTTCGCCCTTAAAGGTTACTAACTGCAGATGGACATTTTTAGAGCTAAAGCTGTTGTTGACAAGATTAAGTTATATTATTAATATTTAACTACCAACATTAATATTGACAGAGGATCCGTTTTTATCCTTTGCCATGATCTTTCACCATAGTTCCACAACTCACACATTTCAAGATAGACAATAGACTCAAAGGCATTTTAACTCCAGGGTGGGGTGTTTATTTTCAGTGAAAAAACAGTACAGCCGCTTAAGCCTTGATGGCGAATTTGCGAACCGAGTAGAGGCGAGACCTCCTCTGCATCTTCTTGGTCATCAGGCTCTCCTCGTGCTTTGTCAGCTCACGACGCATGGCACGGGTCTTCTTGGGTCTCAGGTCCAAAGGCTTGTACTTCTTGCCCTGAAAACAAAAAGATAACAGGTGTCAGAATCCACAGGACTGGCGGATCAAGAATCAGAGGGAGGCCAAAAAAGACTTCGTAGCAGCAAAACATGACAGAAAACAAAGGTATATTCAGAAATTGAGATGACGATGTCCAAACATCTACTGTTAATAAAAAACAAAAGGTATATGAATAATGTTAGCTACCCACAGCAGATAAACATCATTAAAAGACACTACTGCAGATAGTCAAGATTTCTATAGCAAGAGAGCATTAACACTACCCTCCAGGTTAGGAGGAGTGTTGGGTTTATCGTCTTGCAGAATAAATACAATTATAATCATCGATGTCTTCATTCATCATTGGACAAAGCAAAGGAAAAAAATAACTATGCATTTGAAAACCAACAAGCCAAATAACATCAGGATCACTGTTAATAGCTTTATCTCTCATCTGAACCGTTCCTGTGCATGTTTAAGTGTAGAAAACTGACCTTATAGAACTTCCTCAAATTCTCCTTCTGTGTCTGGTTGATAACTGTGAGAACTCTGGCGATAGACTTGCGGACAACTCGGCTGCAGGAAAAAGAAAAACACTCTGATAGAAACATGCAGCTGTTATGCTAGAATTAGTCCAGGGTTGTCACGAATATGACATTTTGTCCCCATTAAATTCCAATAAATCGTTGCAATAAGGATTCATTGTCTTAGACGATTAATTCTTGTACATTTTGTAATCGGCGTTGAAACGGCCATATTGTTCTGAATAAAAGACTGTTTTTCTAGGAAATACATCGAAAAAAATGTTTAAGGTTTAGTCTTTTACACGTCAATAATTCAACTGTCAAACAGTTGAAAATTTAGTAAATTGATCAGGGGTGAATCGAAGGCACTATTAAAATGCTGTCAGTCACAGAAATGCTTCTAGTCTGCTTTTTCTTGATTACAATTTTTTTTACCTTTTAAATTTTGCTTTCAGATTATTTTTATGGTATATGCATTTAAGGTCTTAAAGTGATGGTGTTGTGGTGGTACATTTTACCAGTATAATGATACTTTAGTTACAATACATCAGTAGAATATACAAGGTGCAGGGAGAAAGCTACACCTTGCGATTTGTGCATTAATAGATTTAATCATCGTGACAACCGCATTAGTCAACAGTTGAAATACAGAAACATCTGGAAAATTCGTATATAATTAGTTTAATTTATAAATATTGCACACAGACAATATGAACAATAAAGTTATTACGCTTAATCATTTGGATAATTCTTATGCCCTGCAGGGGCTCTATGGGCAAATCCTGTTCATCAAATTGATGATCACAGTTCATGCAAGGAAATCATTATATGATGCAATGATGTAAAGAAAAACACCAAGATCATCCCATCACTCACATCTTGGAGAGTTTGGAGGCAGCACCACCGGTAACCTTGGCAACGCGGAGTTGGGAGAGTTCTACCTTCAGATCCTCCAGCTGTTTCAACAGCTCCTCCTTTTTCTTTCCACGCAGGTCTCTGGCCTTGATCTTTGCCTACAGACACAAGCAGTTATATTCAATACATACTCGTAAACACAGTGTTTCAGTAAGTGAACTATTCATGTTCAAGATGTACAGCAATAGCTCGTCTAAATAACAACATGAAAAGATGAGATGAACATTCTGGAGTTAAAACCGTCACATGTCAACTCGAACATAAAACACTGCACTAGATGGGGAAAGCGTCTAAACGTCCGGCCTTACATACTTCATAGCAATTGACATCAAAAGAGCACACTTTCTCTGCGTACTAGCTTTAATTTGTGAGGAAATATACATTTTGAGACTACAAACTCACGTGCCAAGCTAACAGGCTAAAAGCACAGACCGCTGCTGGACTTTACGGAGCTACAAGCAGCCGTGAGTGGAACATATCATATAAATGTAACGTTATTTTGAGGTCATCTTTAAAAATATTATGAACAAACGTTAATAAACACATCAATGTGTATTTAAGACGAACTCTTGTGATTGTTTTACATATTAAATAGTCCGGATTGTTTCAGATTACTTCGTTTCTGTAAATTCCTCACCATTTCGTTCGATGGCTGCCACAAGAAAGGAAGTCGCGCTGGTCACGTGGGAAAATCTACCGGGTTACGGACTGAACCAAATGCGTGCAGGAGGTGTGCTGGGATATTCTATTCTTCTCTTATAGAGGGGTTTAATTAGCATAATTGATCCTTTGCTTGATGTTACATACTTATGAGGCTGAACGTACATTAGTTTTATTATGTATGTTAAATATATAAACGCTACTAGGTTGGTTAACTGCGGTATGGTTTATGTTAAAAAAACATTCAATAATCGAGTCGCCTACCTTAGACATATTAATGCTTTTTTTTTAAGTATATTTCTTTGTGTAGTTGTAATGCAACAGATGTCGAAACATTTCCCATAAGTGTATATATTTTATATAATTGCTATACTTTATCAAACAACCTAAATGAACTAACCTAATTGGTCAAAAGGTTTGATTGACAACTCTTTGCCCCGCCTCATCTTCTTCCGGAAGACTCCATCATCGACTATCATGGCGCTAGCAAGAAGTGTCTACAATCTGCTTTTCAGAAGAACGTCAACTTTCGCCATAACCATCATGGTGGGAGCTGTTTTCTTCGAGAGGGTGTTTGACCAGGGCGGAGATGCGATATTTGACAACATAAATGGGGGGGTGAGTCACCTTTTTTGTTGTAATACGGGTGAGATTGTCGTGACCCACCGATAGGCTGACCTTGATTTAGCCTGCTAGCTAACCACCATTCAGTTTATTTAGTTGATTCATCAATGTAAAAAAAATATTTAAACATAATAGTACCGCATGTTATAGACGATTCTATCGGTGGGAACAAATCCATTTTCAATTAAACAAAATACACAACACCGAATGTATTAATAATACTTTATTAACCTTACTTTTATTGGGGAAGATTTTAATGTAGCGGTATAAATGCTAACCTACATGTTCATTTCAATCTTTTTAGGCCATTTTGGTAATCGCTACAGACATTTCACTTTAGGTATATCATTTTAGAATTAACTTCAATGACCAGATGCATCATTTTGCAAACGAATCATAATGACATTGATATTAATAATACTTTAAGGTGTAAGAAGTAAACAAGCAGTATAGTGCCATCACAGCCAAGTGTCCATTAAGTCGTTCATACTGCAGTATTGATTTCTAAGTGTACTGAGCTCTCTCTTAGCTGTGTGTCCTAAATAGTTTGTTTTATGTTCCCTAGAAACTTTGGAAACACATCAAACACAATTATGAAAAAGAGGAGGAATAAAGGAATCTGGAATCTTCATTCTATCATCATCCCTTTCCCTGATGTGACCACATTGAATCGGATGGCTTTTGTTGTGTCCTGCAGCAGCTGTGTTCCATCTTCCAGCTGGATTGGTCTGGGCACAAATACAGAAACTCTAGAAATTCCAAACCCTGACAACCTGTCACATGACCACCGATTATTGTGCGATATGTCACATTGTACAATGATATATATAATTGTGTTGCTAACTTAAATTCTGTGTGAATAAACCCGACAACCCATATTTGGAATCGTGTATTGTTTGTATGTGCACTTGAGGCGTCATGCTTTTTTAAGTCATGGTCAAAGCAGTTTGGTGGTCTTTAAATGTGTCTCCTTGTGCAAGGGAACCTTAAATTGTATGTTTTATGATATTGCTGCCTTTTGTTAGCATAGTGTATTGAGTGACTGAGCAAAAAGAACTCACTGTTAAAATAGAGAGAATGCATCATATAAATGTAGTCTTTTTCATACATGTCAAACTAAAAAATATAGCTTGACCTGTTCAAAAACTACTTTCATGGGATTAATAATGTCATGTTTATAAAGCTGATAACTGTGCATTATGTGGTCCCAACAAGGGTACATACAAGTCCGTATTAAACAATAAAATTAAACAAGATAGAAAGAATTTGCCATGGAGGTGATGTTATAGACTGTGGCCACCACTTTGTGTCACTAGAGCACCTTTTAATGTTATGACGTCAAACACTTTGTTTCCACGAATCTCTGCTCTCTGAATTCAGTTGAAAAGTATTGTTTCTTTCATCAAGAAGTCATAATCCTACAGTTGTGACCTCAAGTGTTTGAATGCAGTTTATAGGCGCTTTTCAAGACTGTAAAACGAGTAAACCCACATTCGTTGTTGTCACACTGGTCAGAACAACCTGAACCAACACCCAGAGAGAGGGTTTGCATTGTTTCAAGAACCACACCGTTAATTTGGCTATACACACGCAAATGCCTTGCTGACTGGACAATGTGGAGCTACTTAACAAATAACCATTTTTTATTTGATTCTTCATGTTAAATCATGATGGGATGGGACATGTAACTCGTTTCGTGTTGGTGAGTTCTAAGTCAACTAAATAATCAGTCCTAAGAGTCTTTCCCAGCAGTCTCCACCCCGAGGAAAGTTAAAAACGTTTTTTATCCCGAAGACGTTGAATAATTGGGAGTACATATTGGGTGGGTTTCAGTGCTTCAGCTTTTTTAAATAACTGAGTTCAAACTGCAGTTTTTCTGCGGCAGAAGCACTTTTTCTTTTGGGATATGAGCATGATTTGGCAGATTACAGCGAGTAAATGATGGAAATAAACATTTATGTACATTACCAACATTTACTGACTCTAAAGTTTGTGAAATCATTCACCTTTATTGTCTTTTAAAATATTGTTTACAACTATCACATACACAGATATTCTAAAATGTTCTGGATGATATTAATTGTTACGTGAACTCGATTTTTGGAAAAAGAAAATCTGGAAGATTTACAAAATATCTTTAAAAAGCGACTGATAAATCACATAGTGTTTCAGCCCGAGTTTAAACTTGCAAGTGACATTGGAACCTTCTTGGCTGCATGAGTGGAAACAGTCTCTGAATGCTTTCTTCCTCATTGGTCAGCTTTGGCCAAGGCCCACGGCGTGATTGGCTAAAAAGGAGGTTTATCCTCATCCCTTTTGGAATGAAGTCACATGAGGTTGAGGATGAGGAAACCCAGTCTGTTGAGTAACTCAGTGCCTGCAGCTTACTCAACTAAAAAGTTGTTAGAACACCAACTGAACATTGAGCTAAACCACTAAACAAACTTTTATAAATGTATTTGAGTCCTATTTAGTCCTTTTATGCCGATTATAAAATATTAAATACTAACTGTACTTTTTGTTTTTTAACAACCACAGTTTTACTACACATATCATGAATAAACTATGATTAATTTGCTTCCTTATAGTTACCTTTTTTTATTATATGTAGGAAAACCATTGTTGATGTTGAAAAAAGGATATCTGGTTTCCAGACAGGCAGACTGATGTAGACAGGCAGTTTTTGAGTACAATTTCGTCCACCTCTTTACCCATCTATAGAGCATGTTCTTACGTAATAGGGGGCAGTTTTGTGCGTCACCGCGCAGGGGCCAATCATCTCTCAGAGGTTCAGAATTTATTTGCATCCTTAAAAAGCGCTTTCATGAGTCCCAGCAAGGGGTGTTACCATCTCATTTATCTAGAAACGTCAGACTCGAGAACATACATCTCACCGCTTCCTCTAACGATCCAAGCTCTCGAAAAATGCCTTACTCCAAAGTACTACCTGCTATGGCCAGGGTAAAGCCGGATAAGTTATTCGGGGTGCGATTGCGCTCCACGGTCGCGTCCAAGAAGCTGAAGTCCGAGGACGCGCCGCTCGATTCCTCGTGCGCTATAGTGGAGACGCAGGATCTCATCAGCGGAGCCAAATCGCGCCCTCGGCGCGCACACATCTCCATCGATTTTGACAATTCACAAGAAGCGTACAAGAGCAAAGATACGCTGGAGCTGCTCAGAAGTCTGTTGGTGTTTAAACTTTGTTCTTTTGACTTCCTAGTTGATAAAAACAAAGTGGTAAGTCGTTTACATTTACGCATTGGTTAGACGCGTTTAGCCAAAGCGACTTTCATAACATCTATAGATTTATTTAAGTATGTGAAATCTCCGAGATCGAACTCATGACCTTGATGTTGCAAGCTCCATGCTCTGACCACTGAGCTACAGGAAACTATTATTTGTGATGCTTGAAATAATTCAAGAGACATTTGAAGTGAGTTTGAAAGTTAGCCTACATTTGTATGTATTGCATGTGGATTGTAATAAATGTCTGGGTGCATGTAGTGTTTTCGTTCCAATTTGTGGTTTTGAGTTTATTATTTGTTACCTGATAGAAAAAACAACAATAGAAATTTTAATGGTTTCCATTACAAATAACCCTATAAACCAGAACCTGATTACCACAAAAAGCAAAACAACAGTCCATTATATAGCGTGTCTTGGGCTTATATTGGTTCCATCTGCCGGAAAACATCCCACCAATAGAAGAACCCAAACATTGGCAGTAGAGAGTAACACAGACAATTATAGTTTCCATTAAAACCTATAAAATTCTCATTGTAAGTTCAATAAAATTCTTGGGATATTTGGACAAGTTTGATACCGCTGAATGGCACTTATTTCTCACTTTTCATTCACAGCTGATGGATCTCAGTAAGAAAGTTTTTGGTCAGCGGCTTTTCGAGAAACTGATGAAGATGACCTTCTACGGACAGTTCGTGGCAGGCGAAGACCAGAACTCCATCAAGCCCTTGATTGAGAAGAACCAGGCGTTTGGTGTCGGCTCGGTTCTGGACTACAGCGTGGAGGAGGATCTGACCCAAGAGGAGGCTGAAAAGAAAGAAATGGAGTGAGTCTGAGGGTTTGCAAAACCATAAAAAAACAATCTACAAAATAAAGATTTTAATAATCCTTTATAATGCTGAAACTCTCTCTTAAATACTTGTGAAATATTTATGTCGAACTGATAGTCTACATTGAAACCATGTCACGTTTTCGGCTGCATGTCTGAAAAGTTCCTGATTACCTTCTTCCTCATTGGTCGGTTTTGGCCAAGGCCTACTTTTTATCCTCCGCCCTCAGAAAGGGCCACGTGAGTTTGAGCAAAGATGCCAAGCGTGTTGAATAAGAGCAGAAATTGAGATCTGTTGTGCAGATACCACCGCCCAAAATAAGCACAAGATCTTTCTTTGAAATATGTTAAATCCGCTTTTAAAACCATTTGACAGCTTGGAAAACAAGTTCCTTGTCACAGCTTGTTTAGGTCACAATGAGTATCTCAATTCATCAATCTCTTTGTGAAAATATGCTCTCTTTATATTTGAATAAAATGGAAAATCCCCAAGTTAGTGTTACATAATGTGTTTTGGAGAAGCTGAGACCTCGCCTGTTTCCGTGGAATATAATGTCGTTGTGGTTTTGTTGGTGAACACAAGCTCGCTCTCCGTCGTGTATAATGTCGGCAGGGACAACAGCTGAAAGCGACGCCGCGGTTCATGTGACTGATATCACTTGACTTACCATGTGCTATTAAATGTGTTAAAACAAAAATTGACCAGATGACATCCTGTATTACATAAACCTAATGAACACAGCATAAAAAAACGTTAAATTTGAAAAGCATAAAATAATCACCAATGTATTTAAAAATGGTACGAACGCTATATATCCCATTATGAAGTGTTTTGTCTACTGCCACGCATGATAACCTAGGCTAACATGTTGACAGATACATCACTATATTATAAAAACGGCGTGTCAGGCTGTTGTATGTACTTTTAGTGAGGTGATGAGTTTGTGTGTTTTGTGATGAGTTGGAAAATGTTTTTGCAATAGAATTTCAGCATTTGCAAACTAACAGCCAAACGTCATGTTTGAAGGTTTTAAAGGTCATGTCTGGCACATTTTATAATGGCGTCATTCACAAGGCTTAAACTTTGATCGGCTTTGAAATAATCAATCACGTCTGAGGTTCCAAATCTCTCTTGAATCGAGTTTGCAAACTTATTTGTTGAACTTTGACTGTCTGTGGACCGCAAATGACCAGCACCATTGCATGTGACTGAATATAAATCCCAGCGAGAATTCTTAACATCGTGTCACTGGCTGGTAGGCAAGGGTGTGTTTGAGTTTAACTGGTCCGGATTAACCCTCTGCTGTGGGGCCGAATGTCTGCACATGTCTCCGTAGAGATTTTCGACCTTTAGGGGTTCTCGTGAGTCAATCTACAGAATAAACAGTTTGTGCATTAAAAGAAATCATGTCTTTGGAAAGACGTAAAACATGGAAACGCGTTTGTTTGTGGTTCAAAATCTCCGGGTGAATTCATAAAACTAGAACTCACGTCAGATCCAGCGTTCACTGGTTTAAGAGTGACCGAATCATTTTCTTTTTCTCTTTTTTCAGCTCTTGTGTTTCAGAGGCTGAGAAAGAGAATCACGGTAAGCACTGTGAATTATTTATCTGTTCGGGTTTATCCATTTGTCAAACACATTTATCCAAAACACCCAATGGTGTAGATTTAACCCCACACGTGGTCGAAGTACATTAACACATAGCACATGCTAAAGTTTACATCTAAGATTTTTCTAATAAATACAAATATTAAAGAAGTAAAAATGTTTAATGCAGACTACTTATATTTAAACTTCTAGAAGCACACATCTTTTAATTTGAATACACATTTTGTTTTAATGTGTTTAGTAGTATTTCTGAGCATGTTGAAAAAGTATTTTATTAAATGAATCGTTTGTTTTGTCTTTAGTGAAAACCGCTGTTTTCATCCCTCAGGACTCTGAGAGTACAGTGTTTTAATTTTAACTTTAGGGTGTTAACATGGGTTTGGGTCCGAAGGGTGTTGGGAGTAAGTCGGGTTTTATCTGGTGGGGTTTTTATGACATGCTTTGGCATTGGGGTCGTTCTGTGTGAGCTGTGTGTTTGAAGCTGAAATAGACCGGTGTGTGTGTTAGTGTGTTACTGGCTCAGACTGGTTGAAGCTGGTTTACCCGTGGGTTCTCTTGGTGAAGGGGCTGAATTTAACTTTGCAAGCTCATGTGTGGGGTATTCGATAACTTAGACCAAAATAACTTTCCCTCTATAAGGTATTATAAAACTGAGAAACTTTTATTATAGAAATAAAATGTGTCGCCTTTTTCTGTTGACTTGAAATGGCAAGACTTTTATTTCCAGTCATGTCAGATCCTGTCCTGTTGAGCCAAGTATGTTTATTAAGAAATGTTCAGCTTTTTGCATTATTTTGTGATAAGGCTAAACCAGAAATGTAGGACTGCCTCCTACTTGATTAAAAATGTGTAACATTCAGAAAAATTAATTTCAATGATTTCAATTGGACTTGGAAAGCGTTGTCAGACTTTAATCTCAGGATGACAGATGCTGTCCGTTGAATAGCTTTGCTTTGAGTTTTTATCTCTGAAACTGATGTGTATCTAAAATCAATATTCAGGTATGGACAATCGTGAGAAGAAGTACACGGCTCATCGTCAGTTCGGAGATCGGCGTGGAGGAGTGATCAGTGCCCGGACGTATTTCTACGCAGATGAGGCCAAATGTGACCATCATTTGGAAACCTTCATCAACTGCATTAAAGCCTCCGGTGAGACAAACACTGTTCTGGATGTATTTATGCTTTTGAAATCTTAAAATGTTTGTTGACCTTTTGTCTACGTTGGTGTGTTGTAGCTGGAAGTTCTGTCGATGGATTTTCTGCCATCAAGATGACGGCACTGGGGCGTCCGCAGTTTCTGGTAACTTGTTTCTTGTCTCATTTCTTTCATGTTAAAGCGCATTAGATCATATTGGACTTCATCTGGTTTCATTCTCTTTTACAGCTTCAGTTCTCAGAGGTGCTGGTGAAATGGAGGAGGTTTTTTCATCTGTTAGCAGCACATCAGGGCAAGGATGGGATGGCTTTACTGGAACAGAAACTGGAACTGGAACAACTTCAGGTTTGGCATCTTCTCAATTATAATGCAAATGAGAAGTAATGCATTTGCAGTTGTAATGCACAGTGATGCAATTCCGTTTTTTTCAAAACATACGTTGTAATAATATTTTAATAAAGGATATCAAAAGATTAATAACTATTAATCGCATCCAGAATAAATATATCTGTGTATTGTGCATCATAACTTTTATAATTATTAACACACACATCCATGCACATATTTACGAAAACCTAAAAATGACTAAACAATTATTGAGAATAAAAAGAGTAAGATCTATTTAATATGTTTAAATACATCATGTGCATCATTCATAAAACATTTAACACATGCAATATGAAATATTTCTGAATGAGTATTTAAAAAGAAAATAGTTATATAAACTTGGAATGAATTGTGTATTATTGGTTAACTTGCGGCATTAAGTAGATCAATCATTTAAAAGAGCAAAGAAAAATAATAAAGACAGTTTTTCCTTTTGTCCTAACTAAGTTTCAAGTTGTATTCAAGATTTATTATACATGTTGTGTTAACCTTTCGTATTTCACCTGCAGGACAGTCTGATCAAACTCGGAGTCGGCGCAAAATCTGACATTAAGAACTGGTTCACTGGAGAGAAACTGGGTTCATCTGGGTAAGACTCTTTTGCTGGGATTTTTAATGCGATTACATGAATAGATTATTTGCCCATATCAGATCTCCATTCTATCACAATTCAGTGTGTAAATAACACAAGCTGGTTCTGTTTTGTTTCTGTAGAACCATTGATCTGCTGGACTGGAACAGTCTTATCAATGACACGACCAAAATCTCCAACCTGCTTGTGGTGCCCAACATGGAGGTAACAATCAGTCACACGCTCTCATATCTCTGCTAATACATAGCTATGGTGTTCTCTTCATACAAACTCTGGGTTTTCACAGAAGGGTCACCTGGAGCCTTTGTTGAGGAAATTCACTGATGAAGAGGAGAAACAGATGAAGAGGATGCTGCAGAGGATGGATGTTCTGGCCAAGGTACAAACAACAAAACACAATACGCATAGGCAAACATCTTGTTTTAGTCATAGTAACCGGAGTTTGATTATAATGATTTCATTCTGAGCAAACGCTTACAAAACAGTGGTGTTTCAGGCCTTTTACCATGGTAGGGTCTATAGTATTCCGTACATTTGGACACTATAGCCCATTTCACATTTGCGTCGGAAATTTACGCATGTTGTAAAATAAATTCAACCTCACGTTGTGTCAATAACATTTACACACTTCCTCCGATATTTTTATCGTCAAAAAATTATTCGGACTGGGTTTGATTTGCTGCGTTTTTTGCATCTGTAGCAATAATTTTCAGAGGCGCTTTGACAATTCAGGGACACCGTACAAATGACCGCAAGATACAAAAAACACTTACAAAAATGACGGACTGTATGTGCAAAGACCTTATACCTATACATTTGGACATTATCTTTAAATTGCTTTTCAATCCCTGAACTAAACTATAGTAAACCCATGGTAAATTTACATGAGTGTATCGATTACAGTCTGCGCACCCACATATAGCCCACAACTTGAACTTGTTTTGTTGAGCAAATTATTCAAGATTGCATTCAATCGAACAGAAATTTGTTTTAATGTTTGTTTCTGACGGGGTGTATAAATGAATCTGGTACCACAGCATATGTACATAGTTGCACTAGTTGCAAATGTACATAAATGTGAGGTCAGAAACCAACGAGTGGCTTGATTTTACACACACATATAGTGTTTGGACGATGATAACCCATTAACACAACATCTTACGCAAAAGGCCCTCACGATTTCATTCATCTGCGCTTGACCCATAAACCAACAGAGAACAGTTGCTGTGTACGTCATGTTTTGACCTCTGTGTGTCATAATCGTGTGTACAGAACTAAAGTATCTTCAGTCTTATTTGCAATATTGACAAATGTATTTGATCAACAGTGTATTTCCTTTTAAAGACTGATGAGTCACATTAACAAGCATGATAATCTAGTAGATGAAGGGATGGTAGAGAATGTTTATTTTATAAAATAATCCTTCTGTCCTTCACTTGGGTTCTAAATCGTCTTCGTATGCGTGCGTGTGCAGTTCATTCATTTATTTATTTATTTTTCAATCTCAACAAGTCTCAGCCGTCTTCATTTCATTTGTTGAACATTTTGTTCTGAAGAACAGCGTGAAGCAGGCTCTCAAGGTTACACGATGTCCAAGCAAAACTTATCTTGCACGAGATAACAAAAACACACACACAGAAGCACAATGTGAGAAGAAATGATTAAGGGGAAAATACAATATTAAACCGAAGGAAAGTTTAGTAAAAAAATCATCTTTTAATAATCCCCATATTAATGAGAAAGAACTGGATAAATTTATGTGTATTTTAATATTTTTTCTTCACTTTATTTATTGGGTTCATTTATCTGAAAGCGTTCCAGCCTGAAAGTTCTCGAAACTCATAAAATAATTATTAAAAGTTAAAGAAGCAGTGTCTGCCTATTTATCAATAAAATGTTATGAAATTTTTTTAAATCAAAAACGAGTTCTTCTTCGAAAGTCTATCAGAATCATTTGTGAATGTCTTAAAATGTTGAAATATCAGACGTTAATCGGCCTGACCAACACAACACAGGTTAACATTTGTTGTTGTCAGAGTAAATACATTTTCTTTTTTGAGGGATTAAGCATTTCGTCTGGACTTGCTCTAAACATTTCTGGCTGGCATTCTCTGTTTTCTGTCTCAGGTTCTGGTTTTAAATCCTCTTGTTGACTCTAATGGCTGCATTACAAAGAGAAGGAAACTTTCTGAGAAGAACAGATGGTTGTGTAACAGTGTTAACTCAAGCGCACACAATGAAGGGCATTGTATAACTCTGTGTGTTTGTGTTTCTTTCTTTCAGCATGCTGTGGAGAGCGGTGTGCGACTGATGGTGGACGCAGAACAGACGTATTTCCAACCGGCCATCAGCCGACTGACGCTGGAGATGCAGAGGATCTTCAACAGAGAAAAGCCCATCATCTTTAACACCTATCAGTGTTACCTTAAAGTGAGTCAGAGAAACACACACCTGAAAGAATGCACACTAGCAAAGACTCATACGCTCATCTGATCCGCATGCACACGCCCAGACGCCTCTATTATCATACCACAATGTAAAAGCTGTGGGTCATGTGAGGTTGAACACGTCACTTTTTTGAGAGAGAATCACACAAAAACACAATGAGTCTTTTCCGCAAGAGTGTTATTTTGCTTTCATGATTCAAATACAACTTCCATACGGCTTTTAATGGCTTTATTGCAATAATTCTGTCTTTTATTTGGTGTAGTTTTGTGATAGATCACATGAGAAAGTCAATAAAAAACCTTGTGTTTGTAGGAGGCGTATGACAATGTGTCTGTCGATGTGGAGCTCTCACGGCGGGAGGGCTGGTACTTCGGCGCTAAACTGGTTCGTGGAGCGTACATGTATCAGGAGAGATCACGCGCCGCAGAAATCGGATACGAAGATCCCATCAACCCTGATTATGAAGCCACCAACAGAATGTACCATAAGTACGCCCCACTTAATCCTTAAATTCAGATCATGTGACTGTCTTTGTCTCCAGATCCAGTGTTCATTGGTCATTTTAGGGGACTGGCTTGCTCCTCCAAAACATTTTTTTTTTAATTCTATATTTTCCTCTATATAGAATCATTGTTTTTTAATCGCAGGCTGACGGTTAAACTGTAACATAACACATCCCACAGCAATTTTTCAATGGCCATTTTGTGCGCACACAATTTTTGAGATTTATTGGTAAAATGTTTGCATAGTACTCATTGCATTGACACCCCACAGTTTAAGGACGAAATGTGGTTGGGGACAAAAAAGACTAAAACAACAACATAGACAATAAAAAGCATTTAATTTAATTAAAAAAAAAACTTTTAAGATTTAAAAAAAGTTTTAAAAAATGTTTGCCGAAATACCTGATTTACATGACATTTGAGAAAACTAAATATACTTTACATTTAATTTTTGCATTACACAAGTCAAATGACTTGATTCAAAACAATATACGAAACAATATTTTTTTTTAAATGCAAAAAGTTTTCTATGATCTTTAGGTTTAAGGGATAAAATAGACAGTTTGTGAAGTATAAAGATAATTACCCCTATAGACTGTCCCCACGGAAATAATAAACCAGACGTGTGTCCTTGTGTGTGTGTGTGTCATTGCCAAGCCTGTTTTTCAACTTCTGGTATGTTACTTAGGTGCTTCATAACACTGTAAATATAAACACAGAATGCTTTGTGTGCCTGTTTATAAACATTGTAGAAAGCAAAGTTATGTAATGTGGCTAGAAACAAAAACACATACTTTGGGATTGTTCTGTATTTGTTCTCCTGTCTCTGTTATGGATTGTAATCTTGATAAATGTGTTTCTTTCTGTCTCATAGGTGTTTGGATTACGTCCTGGAAGAGATTCATCTCAATAAGATGGCCAATGTGATGGTTGCGTCTCACAATGAGGACACGGTTAAATTCACCCTGGAAAAGTGAGTATAGACACACATTCAGGGCAGACCGAGAGTTGTCAGTGTTTGCTCAGTATCTTGTGCTTAATGGTGCGCATTGGTGTGTTTCTCTGTGCAGAATGAATGAGATGGGTCTCTCTCCAACTGAGAATAAGGTTTACTTTGGCCAGCTGCTGGGAATGTGCGACCAGATCAGCTTCCCGTTGGGTGAGTGCGAAAACAGATGTTCATGTTTTATCCGGAAAAAAAACATATTTAAAGACAAATAAGATGATCCAAATAGACATTAAATGGATTGTTTACCAAAAAGTAAAAATGTTGTCATCATTTATTTACACTCATGTTGTTCAAAAGCAGTACATGACTCTTTCTTCTGTGGAACACAAAAGAAGATATTTTGAGGAATGTCTCTGGTTCTGTGTCCAAACACTGGAATTCAAAGGAGACCAGAGTTATTTGGTTAACAACACATTTCAAAATATCTTCTTTGTGTTCTTCAGAAGAAAGAAGGTCACACAGATTTGAAATGACATGAAGATAAAAGTATTTCACTTTTGGATAAACTGTCCCTTTAAACATTAAAATTACAAAATACAAGATGATGGCTTTCTAGCAATTATTAACCTGTCTAATGAAACTGTCTGTATGAACAGGTCAAGCTGGATTCCCAGTGTACAAGTATGTCCCGTACGGTCCTGTGAACGAGGTCATCCCTTACTTGTCACGCCGGGCGCAGGAGAACCGCGGGATCATGAAAGGATCTCAGAGGGAACGCAGTCTGCTGTGGAAGGAACTCAAACGCAGACTCTTCAGTGGACAGCTGCTCTACACACCAGTATACTAAATCAAACACACAACTGTATTTTTAACAACTCCTCTAACTGTACATATCTTACATATATAAATGTTGTCAGTAGCATTGGCCTCAGAGGACACTAGTGTGCGCTGGCTTTTCCCAGATTACACTGGGATTTTATTTTTCAGATGAGCCTAAAAATGGCCACCTATACACTGCATGTAGAAACTGGTTTTTGATTAGGTTTGAGTTTCACCGGACTGGTTTTGCGAGACTGGTGTTGGATTGGTTTGTGAGAGGTGGAAACGTTATATTATGTCTATTATATTTATATAATAGTTATATTATATTTCTTTAAAGAATCATTCCTTTATCTCCTCTAGGTGGCAGTATAATAAGATCCCCTCGCCACTTCCTACCTTAAAATTGGTTATGTTCAGAATTGCATAATGTTCACAGTAAGTTGTATGTATGGGTACTAACACACCTTTGAAAATGTGTCCCACAATGCACTGGGTTCTATTTCACGTTGCATCTTTAATGTGTGATGAATGAACCGGAAGCGATATCATATTTTTGACATCATTTTTCAGACTCATGTGACCGAACTGTAAGAGTTACGGCAGTTTTAGAGTTGAATCAAAACGCAATTCTGACATTGAGTTAAACATGCAACATACATGTGAGGATAATGAAAGTTGATATCGTTCACATTATTTTTCACATTATTTATGGTTTTCCTAAGATTTTGGTGGTCGATTTTCCATTAAAAATAGGATGTTCTTTTAAAATGTTTGTATAAAATCTCTAACAATAATAATGATTTTTTTCATGTGTTGTATAGTGTCTTGTTTAAAGAAGTGTGTTTAAACTTTTATCCCTGACATGAGAAGCATTTAAGAACTAAATGTCATGTGACCTAAATTAATTTTTTTTTTAGCAAAAAGCTGCTAGGTTTGAGTTTTAGATTTAGTGTAAATGCGAGTATTTTAACTGGCACATTTCTCCTCATAAAGTGTTTTGCACTGTTTCATACTCATAATGGAGATGAATGGCTGTAAATAAAGTATCTTTTATTAAAAGATTACATGTGTCTGTGTATGCTATGGTTCGCTGTCATAATGTTTTAGTTAATAGTTTAGTTAAAATAACTAGATAAATATAAAATATGTAGCCTAGAGTTAAATGAAGCGAACAAACTTTTTTTATAGATGCACGATAGGAACTATAATGGTCTCTGTGGGTCTCTACTATTGTCTGGTGTTATTTGGTGAATAGAAACCACAAGAACACCAATAAATCCTAGTGGAATTACTGGAAAGTAATGTTTTAATGGTAAATTAGATAGGTGGTTGCTAGAGTACCTTGGGTAGTTGCTAGGCTAGGGTCTTGCTTTGTGTTTGCTAGGGTACTTGACGTGGTTGCTAGTATGTTGCTGGGGATCCTAAAGAACTGATGGCTCCCTGACTAAAATGAGCCCACCCTTGTCTCTATGACACTGTGATGCAAAGATATGTTCAATACAAAATGTAGTTTATAACTACAATGAGTCTGGAGGCAGTACTGCACCGCAAGACCCACCTAGAGGTGGAGCTGCACCACAAGCCCACCAGAGCCTGGAGGTGGAGCTGCACCACAAGCCCGCCAGAGCCTAGAGGTGGAGCTGCACCACAAGCCCGCTAGAGCCTAGAGGTGGAGCTGCACCACAAGCCCGCTAGAGCCTAGAGGTGGAGCTGCACCACAAGCCCACTAGAGCCTAGAGGTGGAGCTGCACCACAAGCCCGCTAGAGCCTAGAGGTGGAGCTGCACCACAAGACCGCTAGAGCCTAGAGGTGGAGCTGCACAACAAGACCGCTAGAGCCTAGAGGTGGAGCTGCACCACAAGCCCGCTAGAGCCTAGAGGTGGAGCTGCACCACAAGCCCGCTAGAGCCTAGAGGTGGAGCTGCACCACAAGACCGCTAGAGCCTAGAGGTTGAGCTGCACCACAAGGCCGCTAGAGCCTAGAGGTGGAGCTGCACCACAAGACCGCTAGAGCCTAGAGGTGGAGCTGCACCACAAGCCCGCTAGAGCCTAGAGGTGGAGCTGCACCACAAGACCGCTAGAGCCTAGAGGTGGAGCTGCACCACAAGACCGCTAGAGCCTAGAGGTGGAGCTGCACCACAAGCCCTCTAGAGCCTAGCGGTGGAGCTGCACCAGTAGACCACTAGAGCTGGAACTGCACCACAAGCCCACTAGAGCCTAGAGGTGGAGCTGCACCACAAGCCCGCTAGAGCCTAGAGGTGGAGCTGCACCACAAGACCGCTAGAGCCTAGAGGTGGAGCTGCACCACAAGCCCACTAGAGCCTAGAGGTGGAGCTGCACCACAAGCCCACTAGAGCCTAGAGGTGGAGCTGCACCAGTAGACCACTAGAGCTGGAACTGCACCACAAGCCCACTAGAGCCTAGAGGTGGAGCTGCACCACAAGCCCACTAGAGGTGGAGCTGCACCACAAGCCCACCAGAGCCTGGAGGTGGAGCTGCACCACAAGCCCGCCAGAGCCTAGAGGTGGAGCTGCACCACAAGCCCGCTAGAGCCTAGAGGTGGAGCTGCACCACAAGCCCGCTAGAGCCTAGAGGTGGAGCTGCACCACAAGACCGCTAGAGCCTAGAGGTGGAGCTGCACAACAAGACCGCTAGAGCCTAGAGGTGGAGCTGCACCACAAGCCCGCTAGAGCCTAGAGGTGGAGCTGCACCACAAGCCCGCTAGAGCCTAGAGGTGGAGCTGCACCACAAGACCGCTAGAGCCTAGAGGTTGAGCTGCACCACAAGGCCGCTAGAGCCTAGAGGTGGAGCTGCACCACAAGACCGCTAGAGCCTAGAGGTGGAGCTGCACCACAAGCCCGCTAGAGCCTAGAGGTGGAGCTGCACCACAAGACCGCTAGAGCCTAGAGGTGGAGCTGCACCACAAGACCGCTAGAGCCTAGAGGTGGAGCTGCACCACAAGCCCTCTAGAGCCTAGCGGTGGAGCTGCACCAGTAGACCACTAGAGCTGGAACTGCACCACAAGCCCACTAGAGCCTAGAGGTGGAGCTGCACCACAAGCCCGCTAGAGCCTAGAGGTGGAGCTGCACCACAAGACCGCTAGAGCCTAGAGGTGGAGCTGCACCACAAGCCCACTAGAGCCTAGAGGTGGAGCTGCACCACAAGCCCACTAGAGCCTAGAGGTGGAGCTGCACCAGTAGACCACTAGAGCTGGAACTGCACCACAAGCCCACTAGAGCCTAGAGGTGGAGCTGCACCACAAGCCCACTAGAGCTGGAACTGCACCACAAGCCCACTAGAGCCTAGAGGTGGAGCTGCACCACAAAGCCCATTGAGCCCATATTAATTTGATGTTTCAGGTATCGAGTTGTTGAAGTGATTTTAGATACAGGTTTGTTACCTGTCTACCTCAAAACAATTGGTAACAGAATTGAATTGTATTTTGACAAAGTATATAAATGTAGATCTGTCAATGATGATAAATTAAACGATAAATGCCGGTTTGGATTTTAGATAAGACGAAACAACGTGCCCTCAGGTAAACCTCACTGGTGGATAGATGAGTGCATGGTTAATGCCAATAAGTACTTGGATGAACAAGTAACTTAAACATTGGCTCTAGCAACTTCCCTCCAGCTGTTCCACAGATACGGAACTGGGGTTGTTTGCCCATATAGAAGCTGCATTTTGATAGACATGTGTAGAACAACAAAACTCAACATAACTGATAGTTCATACTGATAATGAAAACCTTTAGCTTTTCTGCAAGGGGCGGAACGTTGTTTCACCCGATCGATGCTTCCACACGACCAACATCGATGTTGCACACGACAGAAAGTTCCACCAGCATGCTGGTCTCATGGTACAGAAAATTCTCTCAGTTTTATATTCGATTAGTTTTTTTAAGTCGATAAATTACCACGAATTCATAGTTGTTTGTTAAATATTCGTTCGTCTCTGCGCTACTATGTCTTTCGTCCGTCAACGTCGATCTTAAGACGCAACAAATCACATGTAAACAGCTGGTTATGTCGCCTAATGCAGTTCACGAGCACGTAAATCGTAAGTGCCCGTTGGTTCGTGCTTAATGTAACAATAAGATAAGTTCAACAACACTTTTGTAAAGTGTTTAATTACTTAGTGTCTGACTTAGCCGATGCGTCTTGTTAAGATGTCTGAAGTTAAGTTAAAGAAACATGCTGGTGGTGTTCAGA
The DNA here is from genome assembly GCA_008369825.1 of Triplophysa tibetana. Lineage (NCBI taxonomy): Eukaryota > Metazoa > Chordata > Actinopteri > Cypriniformes > Nemacheilidae > Triplophysa > Triplophysa tibetana. The sequence continues at coordinate 2,966,678 of CM017898.1, forward strand.
CTAATGGCTCATCAAAACATACCGTCAAGGAAAAGAAGCACCCTGGAAAGAGGACTTTGAAGCGTGACGGGGAGAGGACTTCCTATTTCCCCACACATCGGGCTGCCGTAAAGGAATCAAAACCTGCGAAGAAGCCAGACATAGTGCCACCGAAAGATACTAAAGATTTTTCCAGCAACTGGAAGAATTTGATGCAGGTAAGAGGAATGATTTTACTATCACAACTATGTTGAATTTACAAGACAGTGTGATATTTTTGTTAACTTTACGGTTTACTTTATTCTGTTTTCTTTTTGTCATTGTAGACTCTTGTTCCAAGTCCTGAAAAAGAGATTATAAGTGCCAAACCTGCAAAACATGTGAGCGCTGAGGGGAAACAGCCTCACAAAACGGCATCCCTTCCCAAAGACTCTCAGAAACCAGATAAAGGTTTACATAAACCAACACACGCTGTCAAATCTTCTGCAGAAAGATCTGCAAGAACAGAGAAAGGTGGAGGCCCGAGTGACAGTAAAGACTCGGCGGGACACAAACATTTCAAAGCAGAGAAAAGGAAAAGAAAGGAGGAAGAAGGAGGAGAGAAACCAATGAGCAAGAAGATGAAAGGAAAGAAGATGGAAAAGGAAACCACAGAGTATGTGTTAACTGCTGCTTCCAATGCATATGACAGAGAGTTTTCTGCTAAATGATATTAAACGTTGGCATGTTTTCCTCTTTCAGTACACACTGACGTGTGAGAAAACCGATTTCATTACATAGAGAAGGAACCGAGTTTAACCCATTGTTTTTCCATCAGGGCTGATATCTGGTTCGATGATGTGGACTTTGATGACATCGAGTCTGCATTGGGATCCAAGGCCGCTGGCATCGCACGGAAACGTAACGGAATACTGCAAAGCGCCACGGACAGCATTGAAAAAGCACTCGTAAAGGAAAACGCATTTGAAGGGTGAGAGAACGCTCTCTGATGTAGCTTTCAAGTTTTCAATCGTCTCCTCTGTGATGTAAGCTAATCGCTCTTGTTGTCACGGTGATTTCAGGGTGACCCACGCTGTTGCTATGGACTGCGAGATGGTGGGGGTGGGCTGTGACGGAGTGGAGAGCATCGTAGCGCGAGTCTCGCTTGTCAACCAGTTTGGCAAATGCATTTATGATAAATACGTCAAACCCACACAGAGGGTCACAGACTACAGGACTAAAGTTAGCGGTATCAGACCGGAAGACATAGTAAACGGTCAGGTTTTTACCTTTCAGATATTACAAATGAACTGTTTTGACGGTTGGGTTAACTGTGAGTTCGTCATGTGATTGGCAGGTGAGGAAGTTTGGACGGTGCAGAAGGAAGTGGCTGAAATTCTGAAAGGAAGAGTTTTGGTGGGACACGCCATTCACAATGATTTAAAGGTACGGTACACTATCGAAGGGGTCAACTGAAAGATGAAAGTTGTCAGATTTATTCTAAACGCTTCGTCTTATTTGTAGATTTTACTGTTGGGTCATCCAAAGAAGATGATCAGAGACACACAGAAATACAAACCGTTTCAGGAGAGAGTGAAGGTGTGTAACTAAAACCTTTTTTTTAAACTTTCTTTGAGGTGTGACTGATGATGGTTTTTTAACTTTCTCTCATGTCTTGTGTCTCAGAGTGGACGTCCTGCGTTGAGGGATTTATCCAAAGAGATTCTCAGTGTTCAAGTACAGAAGGGTGAACATTCTTCTGTAAGTCTCTGATTTTCTGTGTTTGCATCACACTTCATGTGTTTTGTATTGCCATTGTCTCATGTGTGTGTTTGTGTGACAGGTTCAAGATGCTCAGGCTGCCATGAGGTTATATACTCTGGTGAAGAAGAAGTGGGAGGCGGAGCTAAAAGACAGGAGAACTCTGGGTAGAGAAAAAAGTCAAAGGAAACCTAGAGAGCCCAAACAACAACCCGACCAAACTTGGATCAGCTCGTAACACCTCTGTTAAATCTGTGCAAATGACATCCTCTACATAAATAATACAGTTTTTGACATCTGAATGATGTTAGTTATTGTTGTCCTACTATAAAGCTGTTTTACTGATGTTGGTCTGAAATGTTTACTGGGAGCTAAGATGTGACGTTGTTCCAGAACATTTTTTTACAATGTTCCTCAATAGCAGGTTCAAGTTCAGACTCACAAAGTCAATTTGAATTTGACAGCTAAAGCTGTTTTAAATGTGTCATTTCCATTTTGTGTAAAATGAATTGTTACAATTGTAAGACGTTCTCCGCAATATCTGAAATTATATAAAAAATTTGAATCATTTGCTTTTGTGTTGGAAATGTTTCTTGTTTTACTCTGCTCTGAAATCCTTGTTTTGATGGAAAGTCTTAAACACTGGGCCGGTTTCCCGGACATGGATTACCTTAAACCAGGACTAGGTTTTAGTTAAATATGGTTATCTAAGTCGTTTTTAAAAATACATCTTACAAAAAAACGTACTTGTGTGCACATTTTAAGATATGTCAGTGTAGTTGTTGTCGATCAAGACACCTTTAGCATTGAAGGTAGTCTGGGATTTTAAGCCCTGGCCGTGAAACCGCCCCTGTCAGACACATTTATTTTTTGTTTTGTACAACAATATTACCGTAAAGCACTGTGTACATCAACTGCACAGCAACCACAAAAGCCATCAATTTCCCTAAATTAAAGGGATTGTTCATACAAAAATGAAAATTCTGTTTGTCTTTCTTACTGACCCTATTGTCATTTCAAACCTTTATGACTTTCTTTCATCCACAGAACACAAAAGAAGATCTTTTTAAATTGGTCACGGAACAGCTCTGGCACACATTCACTTCTTTTGTATGGACACAAAACCAGTGCAAGTGAATGGGGACCAGTTAACAACATTTTTCAAAATATCTTCTTTTGTGATGTGCAGAAGAAAGTAAGTCAAACAAGTTTGAAATGACAATAGGGTGAGTTAATGATGACAGAATTTTCTTTGAGTTTTCAGTCAATCAAATGTATTTTCTTATAATAGCAACCTGCAATTAAAGCAATATTACAGTTTAACAGAGTCTGTTATATTATACATATAGATTAACAAGAACAGATGAAACGGGAACTAACCGGCGAAATCAAAGACGCCCTTTATTTATCACATGGAAAAAACTCTTGTATGAGAGCTTTTGACACGTCATTCCAAAATCAATCAGTTACATTCATTGATCCAACACAAATACTTAACACACATAGACAGGATCACAGCTTATCTACATTAAAGAAAACAATGGTTGGGCTGTGCCAAACAATTTTGCTCTTTAATCTCTTTAAACCAGTAGTGTTTGTGTGCATATAGAAGTGTCCAATACTATTGTGACTACTAAAGATTATAGTGACTTATGTGTTGCTGTGAACAGTTCTACAGAAAGCTGTCTGAAGAATTGTACACCAGGTTCAGTAACAAAAAAGAAGGGAAATATTGAAGAAGATAGTTGACAACAAAAAGATGTAGTGCTGGTGGTGTTAGAGATCTATTTAGTATTTGGAAAAGCTTTTACCAGCTAAATACTGAAAATATTTACCTTTCTAAATAAAAGGGTGTGATCTTGTATACTGAATAAATGGTGTAACGGTGTGAACACTTTAGTGTAAAAACACGACAGAATGACATCTGACTTAAGCGATGTTACTTTGACTTTCATACCAGATGTCTGTGTTTTTGGGAGGAATTAGTTTTAGATGTTAGAAATGGTTTAGATCACTGGTTCCCAAACTGGGGGACCCAAGATGGATGCTATCAAACATCAGAAAGATCACCAACTCAAATAATTGATGCTCAAGCCTTGTATAACTGAACATGTCTTTGGTTTTATAAAAAAACCTAGTGTAAGATTGTAAATCTTTATTTGGGGGGGCACAAAGCAATGCACAAAGGGGGCATTACAACAAAAAAGTCTAAGAACCACTGATTTAGACAAAACAACCATTTAACTTTAAGATTTCCCTTGTAACCATTTGCCATGAATGTTCCACTTGGTGAGTAGCATTTTCTGCATCAACATCTTTGACAAAACAACAGAAATCGAGCAACATGAGACCACAGCATCATCCAACCCAGTCAATGTTTCTTTCAGGAAAAAAGCCCTTCTTCAGTGCAGCAAGATACGAGCGGCTTTAGAGAAAAGACTGCAAGAACACAAGTTCCTGAAGAAGCAGTGTAAACTTGAGGGGCGACTGTAAAATGACACATCGCTCACAATTACACTCACGCTAACAAGCTCTTATACGGCACATCCAGAAACCACATCAAGGAAAACGCTCTTCCACCAAAAAACGAATGAAAGCGATATTTTAAGTTTTAGAGCAGCGTAACAAAATGATATTTCACCGTTGAAGAACACTAAAGCATGCTGCAGCACAAGATTCAGGGTAAAGGCAAAACACACGCAGACTTCACTTTATATCCCTGCAATTGTTGAAATGATCATGCTTACAGTTTAAAATAAGAGTTTGTTTGTTACATGTCACAAATGTTTCTCTTTGTAATCGTCTAGGAAAACATTGAATTCTGGGAAAAAATCCCAATGGCCAAAATTCCAAATCCCTGTGCTGGTGCTGAGGTCAATTTACGTATATAAGAGTCAAGGCAGGTGATCATAGTTAATGCATTCATTCTGTCCAGCTCTGGGTCTCACAAATCAAAATCATCATAGAAAACATGATAAGTTAAAAGCCAAAGTCAACTGAATAGTGTTTTTATAATGAAGACAATATAAAGATGAAATAAAGAAAGAAATGAACAACTGTGCACTAGAGCTTAACTCAGAATATTCACCTGAAACCCATTTACTTAATTGATCAAATAAAACACACACAAAACAACCAGAGATCAGACTTCATCTGATGTGATCAGAATATATCTGGATCTCAACAAACTGTGAAAATCACTTCATTCAGGTAATGCATCTTATTACACAGAGAGAGAGAGATGGATAGGGAAATGGAATAGAGGTAGAGGAGTAAAGGGTTCGAGGGAGACGAAGGATCAGATTCACGGCACAGATTCAGCTGTGGTGCCTGTCTGTTTCTCTTCATCGCCCTGTTTTTGGTGCTGCAGTCGGGCGTAGCTCACCGCATCACCCCTGAAAGAGAGAGAGTTAGTGCACTACTTATAAAGCCTGACTTCCATCCATTCATTCATACTTTTTCCTTCCCCTTAAAACAATGAAACAATATGTTGATTCAATTAGATTTTCTTCTAAACAAATGTCATTAAACTAGGAGAATCAGTCATGCCTTCAAATTTTAGATGTTGCTCCCTCTAGTGTACAAATCGGGGTTACCATGTTGCTGTTGTTAAATAGTCATAAGTTGTCACTTTAATAAAAAATAACAAAGTCAGATTTTCATCAATAATTGCTTGAATTCAAGTTTAAGAATAAAAATAAATATAAAAATATATGAAAATCGAAAAGAAAATCAATTAAGATTAGCTTAAAGAATTTCTTGTATGTTTATTAATTACAGAGATTTGAATTAAGATTTTTCTATATGTTTTACTTTCGAAAATATGCTGGTTTGATGTGATTTAGATTTATTTGTTGAAATTGACCGTAATTTTTTCGAAGGTATTCAAAGGTATTTCTGTCTAAATGTTGTCACCTTAATAATAATCATGTGCAAAGCTGATTTTGCATTGTATTGTGTGTTCCCCAGTGAACTCCGAATGAAACTTTTCACTGCGTAGTATTTTTTAATTGTAGTACACTTTTTAAAAAGACCAAACTCGCCACTCACTTCTTTCCCAGAGATGCAAGTCCGTACAGCACACCCGTGGCAAAAGCGATGGCATTCCCGAAAAGAGTCGTGATGGAAAAGCTCAAGAAGACGGGAAACAGGGCCATTCTACCAGACAAAATAAAGATGAGTTTTAACATGAAGAAAATAAGAGAAGTGAAAGGAAATGAGAAGAAAAGTGTTGAGCTCACCCGCAGTAAAAGAGAGCTTTCTGCCAGGGCTTCAGTTGGTCCGCACGCGCCGCCACTGCGTTTGCAAACTCAATAAACTGACAGCAGAAGGGCACCTCACAGAGAAACAGCACAAGCGCTGTTATCCTGAAGAAGAAAAGGGATTTCATTAACTGGATCTCGAGTGAACATTTAATGAAATAAAGTGAACGTTCGATCCTTACACCATCCAGACTCCAGCAGCGATGTTTAAGGGATTCACAGTCACGCAATTCCAAACTCCCATTGTGGCACATGCTGTAACACACAGAGAGAGATTTGATCGATATTATGTGTATATAAACATTAGCATAGCAAGTGTCCATGTGTATGTCTTGAAGTAGTTGTTGTGAGAATTCGTTTATTAACCGAGCAGAAAAGCTGATAGACATGAATGACAGACACTCCGTGCTGAGCAGTTGGTTGGCTGGAAGAACAGGGAGCTTTTGTCGAGTCTGACTGCACAGCTGCGTCTGTCATCCGTGTCTCAGCATATTTGAAAGACAAGAGAGAACTATTGTTGCCGGCAGATGCTCAAACAAAACTCACACACAGTGGTGGTGAACAGAACAAGGTCTTATGCACACTGTGTTTTATTCATTCTGTATTGTAATATAATCTGAAGGCTAAAATACACAACAAGACTTTTGCACAGATTTTTAGTCCGGACCTGTTGCAGAAAGTCTGTGCCAGTCTGCAGATTTGATCAGTTAGTGTGTTTCTATCTGAAACTTTCAAAAAGTCTGCAAGTCTATGATTTGAATCTGTTCAGATTTTGAAAGTCGTGTATTCCAGCCATGAGAAAGTGTGTTATTAGTCCTTAAGCCTCCTTCAACTCCACATTGCAAGCAGCGTGGCAGAACAAGGAATGAGAAAGGATGGAGAAAAAACGCAGAGAAGAGAAAGTTGCTGTTGCTATGGCACCTGTGTTACCATGACAGTTCTGAGCCGAACTGCGTTCGTTAAAAGACTGTAACAAACCTTACAAATTACTACAGCGTTCCACGATGAGTTTTTACATAATTTCGTATTTGATTTCTCCTATTCAAAGCGTTGTCATCGTGAACACCATGACATCCCATCAAGATCTTATTTCTTATTCTAAGTACAGCTGTAGGAAAGTCATTTTGATTATCATGAGGTCACTAGTGTAAATCATGAGACTATTCGTATTTCTAATTTTGAAATGTCAGGTACGTTTCACCCCAATGGCTCGTGCATTTCAAATTCAGGGGTGTCATTGATTATGTTGGGTTGGGTGTAAAGGAAAACCATCACGCACTGATGCATTTACTTAGAGAGACACAAGTGTCAAATGGGTGATACAGCACTGTAATTCTGCATTGGGCTGTCACATAGGGACCATAAACACATGGCACACTTTTCTAATACTTACATACGCCACCCAGAACACCTGCTATTTTGCAGATCCACCGGTACCACCAGGACATGCCATCGTCATCTGTTCCTGTCTTCGGTGGAGCCGCCGCCTCTTCGGAGCTCATTTTCCACCGTTAAATTATTCAGACTCCCCAATGTCTCACTTACAACTCCAGACCCCTGCAGGACCACCGGCGGCCAGTGGGCGTCGCTTTTTCCCCACAAGGACAATAGCTGGAAAGTACAATTTACTACAATATCAGACAAATTAACCCATAGCGAAATAAAGTTATGTAGCAAAGAGCGTACTGCACAATCGAAAAACATGTTCGCGTTGAAGTTTACATCGATAAAAATTATGCTGACCAAATGAAATAGGTTATTTATCTGACGGCGCTGTTCTTATTATGATATTATAGAGGCAGCGAGGAGGAACACATACAGATATTATCATCCAAACCTCTGAAGACTGTTGTCGGGTTCCTTCCGCTTGGTATAATAAGTGTTATATCAGAATCTCTGAATCGCTTTCCTCAAAAGGGTCTAATCTTGTCGGTAATGTCAGTTTAACGTAGTAGAGCATTTGCTGCTCTTGTCTTGGAGGTTCCCTTGTCTGCGTTGCATTGTGGGTGGAGCCAATGATGCGTCACTGCGCACACATGGCGCTTCGCGGGCATCAACATGCGCAGCATTTGCGCAAATAATAAATGAAATGTAAATCAGAGTTTTTGTTATTTTTCATGAAAGTGACAATAATAATAAATACTTATACACAATTGCAATATAACTACTATACATAACTACAATTGCAGTCGTTTTAAAACATGTTTTTATTTTATTTATTTTTTTGGTTTGTTCTAAATTATTTACGCATAAATTGCAATTAAGTCACATATGAGACGTAAATGATTACTGCACACAATTGTTATTAATCTTTCTAATTGTCGTGTTTTAAAAAAAATCGGTTTCACTGTATTGGACTTAAATTTCAAGCGGATACATGCTGACGTAAGCGACACGAACCATCGCGAGATTTGTGTTTCCCGGCGGGACAGATCTGTAAAACAACTACCTCGTTTTAACCAACTCACATTCTGCGTGATTTCCGACATCACATACTTTAAAGCTCCACGGACCGGATTAAAGGACCCAAGGCAGGTTTGGGAAGTTTGTTGCCAGGTAGCTGAACTGCATTACTCCCTCACGCAGTCGAACATCGGACCGGGACTATCGGATCTGAACCGGACAGAAGATGAGCTTCTTATTGTAAGCATGCTTCTGTCATTTATCTCATTTAAAGATTCACAACAGTTCACTCCCTTAGCTCGCCGTGCTAAGAGCCGCTTGTTTGAGCGGCGGATTGACTTCAGATCATCAAACGTGTCGGTGTCTGGACCCGACAGTTGTTTTTTTAAACATTTTGGGATGTAGATTGACCCAATTCTGCCACATTTGCTCCGTTTCTTTTGGTTGTCGGATGTGCCTGAAGTTGACAGTAAGGGGGGGGGCAGATCTTATGTAATGCATGTTTGTTGATCATTCACGCTGGGGTGAGTGTGTTCATAAAGCCTTGTCACTTTGTATCAGAGAGTTGCGTTGTATGTTTTGTCCCTAATTTGTTGGGAATCTCAGTCTTTGCTGAAAATGCAATGCCATCTTTGATGGGTTACACAGAAGATGGTCATGCAGATGTTCTGCAAACCTTTAGACTGTATATCCACATGAAATCTATAGTGTTTACTTTAATAAACTATGGTAAATTAAATTGATCAATAGTAGTAAAGATTCAAAAACATTATAATGTCTAGGAATTTTACTACAGTTTACTCCAGTAAATGTATGGGAAGTCAGTCAAAAGTGTAATGTTTGGAAAATATTGTTTAATCAAATTTAATCCCCTTTTGCTCCATTTTAGTCTCTGAGAGGAAGGGCGGTTGTGTAATTGCTGTGAGGAATATGTTTACATCTTCATTATAGAGAAGTGAGTGGGGAAACTGAGAAATACAGAACGTTGCTTCATCTGATGGCCTAACAGAAATCAAGTTGTTTGGTCTGATAGATCTCAAAGTTATTTAATGATAAACTTGCCTTGAATTATGATAAAGCGTGTTCACTAGGGAAGCTGAACAGCTGAGAATGTGTCAGGAGAACATTGAGAAGCTCTCGTGATGCATGATTAGACGCTTGTGATTTAGAGAAGTCACATCCGTCGTGATCACAAAACAGACATGTGATGTCATTGCCATCGTGTCGTTTTCGGGTTATTTGATGGTTTCAGTTTGAAGAATGCGGATTGGCGTATGTGATTTATCTGAACCGGATAAACCAGATCTCTCAGCCTTTAGATTGCCATTCAGAAGAGAAAATAAGTCAACGCTGTAACAAGAACATGCGCTCGGATCCTAAATTGTCATTGATATTTTCCAATCTCCATCTCATCCAGTGGGAACCGTTCATCAAAGACGTTTAAGCCAAAGAAGAACATTCCAGAAGGTTCTCACCAGTATGAGCTGCTCAAACATGCTGAAGCTACGCTGGGGAGCGGGAACCTCCGTATGGCTGTCATGCTTCCTGATGGAGAGGATCTTAATGAATGGATTGCTGTTAACAGTAAGAACTGAGATTGATGTCATCTTAATCTTTTCATCGGTTTATGTGTGCAGTAGACGCACATAACACTGCACACAATGTGAACATGGCTAACACACACATGCAAATGAAAGCATTTATCTAGACCACACGTTTGTTACTGTATATGGTTTTGTTGTTTTGTCTCCATGTGTGTGTTTGTATGCTTTTCTCATTTAACTACTTTGACCTCTGACCTATTGGTTAAACCAAGCCAGACCCATCCACCATCAACCCGGTCAGTCCCGAGGGACCATTTGTCTATTACGGAAATACCAGCCCACCTCTCCCATTCCCTTAAAATGCTCCTTATGTAGACAGCATAATAGATTTCTGAACAATTGTCACGTATGTAAAACCTAAAAGAATCAAATATATTTTCTCTTTATTGAGATTAAATAAATAGTCATCAAAGAGATCTTGTGATATATGGTCTTTGTGTTCTGTGGGTAAAGTTTCCAGCTCTGAAAATAATTTTCTTTCCGTTAGCATATTTTCATGTACAGATTTCAAAACAAAGGTCCGATTTTTTTGTGTGTGGTTGTTTCCACAGCGGTGGATTTCTTCAACCAGATAAACATGCTGTATGGCACCATCACAGACTTCTGCTCGGAAGGCAGCTGCCCGGTCATGTCGGCCGGACCCAAGTAAGTGGACGGTGTGACAATATTCCTCTCTGTTCTTCTGCACTCCGCTCATCTCTTTCTGTTTAGATACGAGTATCATTGGGCGGACGGGACCAACATTAAGAAGCCTATTAAGTGCTCTGCTCCAAAGTACATTGATTATTTGATGACGTGGGTTCAGGACCAGCTGGACGACGAGACTCTGTTTCCTTCAAAAATAGGTACCAGTGACGTCACAACCCCATGATGTTGCATAAACCCAAATGCTAATAAGCAACAAAACACAAAATCAGATGTGCCATATCGTGCTAATAAACAGAAATATCATGTGTTCTGTTCAGGTGTTCCCTTTCGGAAGAACTTCATGTCGGTGGCTAAGACCATTCTAAAGCGCTTGTTCAGAGTTTACGCTCATATATATCATCAACACTTTGACGCAGTCATCCAGCTACAGGAGGAAGCCCACCTCAACACGTCCTTCAAACACTTCATCTTCTTTGTCCAGGTAGTCTGTCAGATAGAAATGAATGAGAATAGAAACATTTGATTTGATTTTTACATTTAGTCATTTTGCAGAAGCTTTTATGGAAAGCGACTTAAAAACTGAGGTAAACAATTGAAGCAAATGAACTACTTAAAACAGAAGTTTATCAGATAGGAAAGAATCTTTATCAAAGAAAGCAGTATGGAGATTCTTTAAAAAGATCCTTCTGAACCACAGAATAAAATAAATCTGTATGTGTTTTGAAAGACCAAGTAAAGAAAGATAACAGTGAAAATTATGAGTAAACTGTTCCTTTATTTAAATCAGATGTAACTGAACATAAATATGTTATGCATGCAAAACTGTATTCTCCCAGCACTGTACGATCACAAAACACATCACACAATAAAATCTTTAGTCCATTTTTTTTAATTGGTATGATTACAGAGTACACAAAGTATGCAAAACTTAAAAGTAGTTGTATGTGCCTGCTTTGGAATTAAAAATTAAAATTTCGTCTTGCATTTCAGGAATTTAACTTGATTGACCGCAAGGAGTTAGCACCACTTCAAGAACTCATCGAGAAGCTGACGACTAAAGACAGATAAACTCGGAGAAAGAGAGAGACACCAAGTAAATGGTGTAAGAATGACCGGGATACTTTATCTCTCAACTATTCATTCATCTTTTGCTTTTTTTAGACGATTTTAGCGCGACGGCACATGCTTGGTGAATTTGTAGAACCTGCACAATACTAACAGTTAAAAAAGGATCAACCCTAAGAAACTTAGGTTTATCATAAAAAAAATAAAACACATTTTTCTGAATCCATTTACTGAAAACTTGATACCTGGTTGAAAAGAGTAAACTTTGTTGTTAGTTTCTCAAGTTGTTCACATTATACATTTTTTCATTTCTCTTAGCGAGTCGTTCGCATGGTGCCTGTATCGCATACGGCAGTGAAGAGCTGATTTGCTCGGTTTTTGCCCTGTTTGGTGTGAATGTTTTAGGCCTGTTTGAATCTTCAATGCCGTGATGCTGATGGATGCTGTCAAATAGATGAAGTCTATTCTTCTATGCAATAATGATCAATTATTTGTCCTTATTGACATTGTCACAGAATATTGTTGATAGTGCATTTAATGTCATTTAATTTGGTCGTGATATATATCTGATCTGTGGATTTTATACTGAGGGGAATTATTATGTGATGGTTTTGACTACTAAAGCTGAAATATTGTGAAATGTGCAATGCATGTTGAAACAGGCGCTCTTGTTGAACACAGGTGGCTGGTGATTAACACTGGCCTTGATTCTGTGAAGTTGCTTGTCGTTTTAAAGATAACAGCTCAGAGACGCGGATCAGACGTTTGTTTTACATAAAACACTCCATCTATTTCTTTTCATAATTTTTCCAGACGTTGTTTTAGGACTGTGTGAAGCGTTTAATCCATTAAACTAGGTTATTAAAGCTAGTTTTCCCAAACCATTTAAATATTGGTTTGACTTTTATTCAGTTTAGATATATTTCAACTGTACTTGTATTATAAGTTTGTTAATGCAACGTTCTGCAATGTCAATAAATGAGGAGTTTTGTCTGTTTTTATGAAAGATTTCGCACGGCATTAGACTCCAAAGTTAGTTTTACTTCCATGTTCATTTCTGCTTTCCTTTTTAAGAAAATTTGCCCATCTCTTTATTTCTTCTCCTTTCGTCTCTTTTGACATTGTTTAAAAAACGTATGTTGTTTTACGAATGTAACGGTTTAAATGCTAGTGTAAAAGTGCCAACCACAGATTAATATAGGATAAAACTATTTATACAACATTTTTGTCACTTAAACAAGAATATATTTTCCCTGGATTGTATAATAATTAGGATGTTACATGTAAATAAGTGCAGCTGGCTCAACTATAAACCAGACTTCTGATATTGCTCTATTTTGCATTGTTATATCTCAAACTGTTATTTTGCTGTACATGGAGCAAATAAAACCCTTCTCCTAACATCTCTTATTCACAATTATTTTAATCTGTCTCGACACAAATAGTCATAAATATGTCAATTCTGTATGTATGGTATTCAACGTATATGTACAGCACATGTGATTTGACAGCAGCTGTAACCGGATGGGCGGAGCCTGTGTTTTAAGCGCCAGAATCGAAACTCTCCCGCCGTTTGCAGTGTTGATGACTGTCACTGTAACAACAGCAGCTTCTTATTTTATATGAATACATTACTGCATAAATAAAATGCATCCCACAGCCAAAAGAGCCTGTACGAGTCCTCTGAATGACAGTCTGGAGAAAAGGATTAAACGGATCTCTATAGAAGGCAACATTGGTAAATATTATGTGTTTTCTGCGAGCATCTCTTTATAACTGGATACAAACAGCATCTAACATATGCGTATGTATATGGTTTAAAAGTGCATTTATGTATTGTGAGATGCGTTTTTGTTTAAAAGACTTGAGGTTATCAATACGAAGCAGTTCTATCATATGTCGAAATGAACTTGAAATTGACATTTCCTGTTGTGTGATATAATGCATATATATATATATATATATCGGACGAAGGTTTGTTTTATGCACATTTTCCCGTTTTAAAGAACCGTGAAATCGTATAAGTGTGTTACATTATGAATACTCCTTAATGTTATCCTGTATCATTTTTCTCTTTGTTTCATTATTTCCTTCATCAATATTAATATGTATTTCTTTATTATATTAAATATTATTTGATATGTATTCGTACAACAATGCAAAACTGCGAGCATCGCCATAGAAACAAATATGGATTAAATTGAATAAGTTAAAAAGCATTGCGTTTTCGACAATATGCAGTGATCGCGAGAGCTATCAATCACTGCTTAGTTTCGAAGCGCTCTCGCGGTACTTTGATGACACGCACCCACCGTCAAAAATGAGCTCTCAAATCTCGTTTTTCTTCAGTCATTCAGTTGTTGTTTTGTTATTTATGGACATAATATGTATTACAGTATTCGGAATATATTATTTGTTCATGTTAATCTGTTCTAGCGGCTGGTAAATCCACTTTTGTTCGATTGTTGGAGGAGCATGACAGAGAATGGGAGGTCGTGCCGGAACCCATCGCGAGGTGGTGCAATGTACAAACTCACCACGATGAGCGTGAGGTGCAGTCTCTCACTTTTTTTCACTCTTTTTCACACACAATTTCTTTTCTCTCACACACAGAAGAAGTTTGATAGACATTAAGTTATTAAAAAAAACACATGCTGTATTTGGACATAAAATTCAAACAGCTGCAATGTTTGTCTTAAAACACTTGCAACAATGGCTCAAAAAATAAAGTCAGTTTTTTTGAAAACATCTCACATCATTGGTTTCCAGGTGCAATGTGGTTTGATGTTGTGATCTTAATGCAGCCGCATTCATATGTTGTCAAAATATTTTTTGGGCGATGTGGTTGGATGTTGTGATCTTAATGCAGCCGCATTCATATGGTGTCAAAATATTTTTTGGGCCGCTGTACGTTAGGTGTTTATATGATCGCCTCTGTGAAGCCTGTAATCCACCGCTGTGATGGAAACAGTCATGGCAAACACTCTCTTCCCTCGGGACTCAACAGATGGTTCAGTCGTCACCAGCTGAGCACTGAACCAGAGCAGAGCTGCTTCTTACACACTCACCTACTGAACATAAAGTGATAGTTCACACAAAAATGAAAATTCTGTCATCATTTGCTCACCCTCGTGTCATTTCGTACCCGTATAAATTCTGATAAACACAGAGAAAGATATTTGGAAGAATGTTTGCAATTTTCAATTCTGTGACATCATTGACTGCCATAGTAGGAAAATTAAAGGGCAGTCAAAGGGAACTGTTTGTGTTCCTAAATTCTTTCAAAAATCTCACTTTGTGTTCAAAATATACAACATTTTTTTCCTACTATGGTAGTGGATGATGTCACAGAACTCAAATTTGCTAACATTTTTACAAATATCTTTTTCTGTTTAACAGAACAAAGAAATGTATAAAGATGTTTGAAACGATCTGAGGGTGAGTAAATGATAACAGAATTTTTATTTTGGGGTGAACTTGCCCTTTAAAGTACAGTGTTCGATCCAATAACTGGAATGCACTTTTTCTTGTATGACAACTTTCATTGTATTCTTGTTACTCAATAGGGTGATTCATGCTTGTAGGTTTGATATCCAGGAATTGTGAAAACAAATAAAATGTACAATTGTGAGGTCTCTTTGGACCGAGCATCTGCCAAACACTTTACATGCAAATGTCACAGTGTTTAGATCTCAGAACACTTTTAGTGACGGATGTTTTATATCTTAAATAACTATTAAAAAATGTCACTTTTAGCTTCGGGAGACTCGTAGTACAATTATAAATGTCTGTGTTAGGTTCCGTTAAATACTTTATTTTGTTGCTCTATTAACCAATCAGCACCCAGGAATGTAATGTAATATTATGACTTATGAGTTGACACAAAGCATGTTGGATTCTTCTTTAAGAAGATTGCTAATGCAAATTAAAATACGTTTCTTTTTTGATAATATAAAGAATAGAGACAATAAATGAAAACGACATGGTATATCGTACATGTGTGTGTTGACAGGAATTAACCACCTCTCAGAAAAGTGGCGGGAACGTTCTCCAGATGATGTACGAGAAACCTGAGCGATGGGCGTACACCTTCCAGAGTTATGCTTGCATGAGCCGCATCCGGGCCCAGATCCGATCCACCAATGGGAAGCTCCGAGAGGCGGAGAATCCCGTGCAGTTCTTCGAACGATCTGTATACAGCGACAGGTGAGTGGAAATGAGAGACAGATTGAATTGTGATTTGAGCAAGGCTGTTTTAGAGAGAAAGTAACAAATCCTTTTAAGGACATTTTGTCCTAGGAAACTATAATCTGACAAATATAGTAAATCATTTATCAAGTAAACGTGTGTGTGTGTTGCAGGTATATTTTTGCGTCCAACCTTTATGAGAGCGAATGTTTGAATGAAACCGAATGGGCGATCTATCAGGACTGGCACGGCTGGCTGCATAAGCAGTTTGGGAAGCACATTGAACTGGATGGCATCATTTACCTGCGGGCAAAGCCTGAGGTACATTTAATCAACTTTGACATTAGTGCATTTGGCAGGCGCTCTTATCCAAAGTGAATTTGCTTGATTTGTTTCATTTATTATTTCGATCCCTGGGAATTGAATCCGTGATCTTAGCATTGGGTTAAAATGCTACAGGATCAGACACGCACATATACACCACATAGTGTGTGAAGGTTTTCTTGCCCACTGCGTGATGCAATGTCACAAAGATGGTTTTATGGTTTATGTTCCAGCGGTGTATGGAGCGATTGCATTTGAGAGGCAGAGAGGAGGAACAGGGAATTCCACTGGAATATCTGGAGAAACTTCACTATAAGCATGAGTGCTGGTTACAGCACAGGAATTTGAGGTATCCCACACCCTACAAACATAGACATGCCTTGACAAGTGATGGGATTTACACTTAAATGCTTGAGATTAGTTTCATAAACAAAGATGAGCTAATATAATAAACGTCAAAACGGATCATTGTTGAATGGGTAGATTTAAAGATTGTGCAACAAGAGTAGTTTTAAAGCATCCCATAATGCAATTCACCTTATTTTTATTCATAAATGTTGGACATAAACAGGATAAAGAATGTGCAGGGGTGCTCAGATGTTTGATAGGTGGGTTGTTAGAAACACGTCTAAAATGTGTATTGTTTGCAGTATGGAGTTTCAGTATCTGAAGGAAGTCCCGGTTCTCACTCTGGACGTAAATGATGATTTCAAAGACAAAGGCATCAAATGTGCTGACATGATTGAGAAGGTATGACACAAACACACACATCTTAATATCTGGCACTTTAAAAATTAGAAATTAAAAATGTTATTTCCTGTGTTTACTGCATGAACACAAACAGTAAAACTTTTACATGTAATGATACAAACTCATATGATTTAAACGTGATACCACACACACGATACTAACTAAATCCTGATCTTTATAAAGATTGGGGTTGGTCAGCACAGTAATAAATGAAAAATGAGCTTTTGATTACAAATCTAATTAGTCTATTTTGTCCTTTTTCTCTTAGGTGAAAGAATTTCTTAGCACTCTTTGATGATGAAGAGAAATTGTGAAGAGAAAAAGAATTGAGTTTGTTTGTTTTTAAATGTGATTTATATTTAACTTTTCCTATCATGAAATACATTTTAAATAATTTTATTAATCACCTTGTTTTCCTTATTTCATCCTAGTGTTGCTTGTTTTGCTCTGTATTAGTCCATGCGGTAGTATTGCACAGAACTCTTTTGTTGGCGCAGTCTGTTATGAAACTCAATGGTCGAACCCAATTGCAGGCAGGAGATGGCAGACACAGATGGTTGAGGGGTTAACAAGACTATTTATTAACACAGAGCATAGACAGGGAAGAACAGGACAGGAACAAGGTAACAAGTATAAAGCCACATGATACAAAGACGGTTTCTCCAACACGGTAAGGTACAAATTACTACAGCTTACAGACAAGGTAACACTTGCAATGGACGCGCACAAGACAAAGAAACATGAGGACTCTTTATAGGGAAGGTAATTAACACAAACTAGGAAACAGGAGGGTAGGGAACAATGACGCGACTCAGGGAGAGTATGGAAGGCCACAAGTGTCAAAACCATCTCTCCCCACATGAAACAGAGGATCCTGTATGATTCCACCTCTAGAACAAGAAATACCTGACAAGGTGAGGTGGAATCATGACACAGTCATTCACCTCCTCATTAAAAGAACAGCATAAGAAAAGTATTATTGTTGATGGAAATCTTTTTTCATCATAAAAGGAAAAGAAGAGAATCTCTGTCACTCATTGCTCAACATTTTCTGATTACTCAACAGCCTTTTCTTGACAATAACAATTATTATAAAACAAGTTGAACTTGTTTGGATTCTTGGAGTTTTAGTAAATGTTGAATAAGTATACAATACCTATTATTATAACTATTTGTTCCCTTTAAAAATATCAGGAACAGCTTTACCCTTCAGAATTCCAACAGTAAAATCGTTTAAAATCCTTCCTAGAAAGGTGCATGGAAATTTCAATTGTGAAAATTAATTTGTATAGTTTTGATTCACATTCGGAGAGCAGAGAGTCATGTGCTCCATTGACCTGCATGCTGATATCTCGTTTTTTTTCCATTTGTTCCCCTAATTTTTCAGTATTTTGGAAAATTAGTGATATTCATTGGTAAACTTTATGGGAATGCTAACCTTTACATCATTTTTTTATTATAATTAATCCCTGATGGAGTATGATGTTACTCATTTTATGATGTATGATTTTATGAGCACATTTCTAAATAACTTTGGACGAGGATTGTTTAGGATTTCAATTCCATTTGTGTATAATGTAATTACTTGTACTTTGGACAGCATTAATAAACTTTTTATTTTAAGTATTTTTCCTTACAGCCTGAATACACTATATATAATTCTCTAACTTACTTGACAATTTTAGTTATTTTTGCAAAACATGGCCATTCATACAGATTTGACATTCTATCTCAGTTTGCTTCAATGATTAGTGACTAAAGTAAGTAGCTATTTTCCTTTATTTTAATTTATGAAACATATTTCGAGTTTTGAATTAGATTTTAAATTTGCTTGTTAAGTGTTTATATATAAACAGACATGCATATAATGTATGTATATATGTGTATCCATATCGAATGAATTACTCACATTACACGTCTTAACAAAGTAACACTTTCATAAAGATTAAATGAATTTTAGTTTATGGATTAGCTAACACGAATTGACAAGAACAATGTGTTTTTACGGCATCCAATCTCATTTGTTTTCCAAACTTCTAACCCAAGTGTATTCGGTAGTAAATTCAATCTTATTAAATGTATTTTTATCGTATTAATAATTGAATAAAGTTTTTGCATGTAAATTAATAAGCAGACTATTTTCTTTCTTTTCTTACTAATGTGACACCCCGAATGTCTCACACTTCATAAGCACAGATGTATTCAGATGTGTGAGGAGGATGCAGGTATAACACTGTTGTGACCTCTGCTGGTGTCTCTGCCTCCCGCTGCTGGCGTCACGCAGGAGGAGGGCGAGATCTTTAAATGAGGAACGAGACGCGAGGCGGACCGCTTTTACGCGCAACGTGGAGCCTTTTCCAGAAGTGCTCAAAAGTTTGTGAGCCTCTTGCGTTATGACTGCTCGGTTGTGTGAATGTCTCGTAGTTAGTGAACTAGCTCTGGCTCCGGATAAACAGAAGTGAAAGACTAAGTGCGACTGAACGTGAATGCGTTTCTGTTTTTACGCATCCGCGGAGACTTGAAGTAAAATCGCACTTGCGCGTATTTTGGAGCCCGGAGGCGCTTGACTGAGCTACAAGAGAAGAACACGACAAAGCGCAGTGAAAATGAGCGACAAAGACAAGTAAGTTCTTATATTGGTGTGAAGTCTGACCCATATTCAGGTGTTTGTGTTTGTAGGTTTAGTGTAAAGTCCCGTTTCTTGTCCAAAAAGTAAAGGTGTAATTCTATCCTTCAAGACAAGACAGATCTGCGGTCTGTGTGGTGTGGGCTTCAAGTTTCAGTGACGGAGGCTATTATCTATTGAAGACATTAAACTGTACATTTGCATGCGTTTGACAGCTTGCGGACGCTTATTCAACAACACTCGACCTGTTTAACAGATGCGTGCGTAATGTTTTTTTAAGGGCTCTCCGCCATGCGCTCTTACAGTACTTTATTCAAATGAAGGATCTTTTCTTAACAAACATCGTTTTACAGTCTGCTGGCATAAGAAACCTTTCAATAACTTTTTACTTTCTATGGAAACCATTAATGCTCTTGTGTCAGAGCTCTTTGACACTTATCTATAGAGTCATATAACCAACTGAACATTTTTTTTTTGGTTCTTGATTAGAAAACATTCTGTGGTGACCCTAAGAACCTTTATTTTGAAGAGCCCACTGTAACTGAATGAAATATTTAAAGGGGGACTCCAGGGATCACGAGAGGTTCCCAGTTGCAGCATAGTCCTGATGAGTTCATTCTGGTCCTTCTAATGTTGCTGCCAAGTTGCGCCGGTTTTAGATGTCCTCTTTACAGCTTCTGTGAAGGTGCGGCTTGATCGGTCAGAGTAATCTGTTTCTAAGAAGCTCCTGTCAAAACCAGTTAGGTCTTCAGCATTCAGGAGCAATGCGTTCATCGCTTGCGTTCATCAGCTCGGCTGGATATAACTTAAGCTGCAAACAGGAGATTTTTAGTTCAGGAGCCTACAGAGAATGCTCTCATAAACAAAACAGCTGCCTGCAGGCATCTCAATTTTATCCAAAGGGAGTTCAAAAGGGCAAAGGAGACATGACTTGTCTTCTTGCACTTTTAGAGACATTTTCAAAGTTCTTATTAAGCACACTTCTGCATAAATTGTTTGGTAAGTGTGTTCCACAAAACCCAGACGTCACATGCAGAGGAACTTTCTCGTTGTTTCTACCGTGCAAGTATTGCAAAAGATCAATGGAAACTTCATAGTCACAAAGGAATTTTTTCGTGTGTATATCAGGAATCCCAGATATCTGAAGGTCTACAGTTATTGACATATCTGCTGGGTTAACACATCTACAGTGGAAAATCAATTCACATCAATCAGAAATTTACGACTGTTTTTGTTTTGCTGGCATTGTACGTCCTCTACAAACTCTCTCTGAGCTTTGGCTCCGTTCTGCTGTTGCATAATCCTTACTATTCCTGTCTCGCATATTTTTCTTATCGTACATTTTGATTCGCCTGAAAACGCTGGGTTGAGCTTGTAAGAAAAAGCCGATTCATGATGACTTTGAATCGATGACATGATTATGTTGAGCAGCTGATTTTCTCAACTTTGTGTATCGAAAGAGTCAGTGCCAAATTCGTCCCTGCGCGTCTGAAGCTGTTGTGCACTAGAGAATTTGTTGAATTCCAGGTGTGTCTAGCAGACAAGTGCACCAATAAAACCTAATGTTGAAGTGAATTGTTACGTAAAGACTTTCTTCTGTGGAACACAAGAGAAGATATTTTGAGAAATGTCTCGGTGGTTTTGTGTCCTAGCAATAGAAGTCAATGGGGTGTCATTATGGGGTGTACTATGCCTTTAAGACATGATTAATAATTCATAAATTTACATTTACATTTAGTCATTTGGCAGACGGTTTTATCCAAAGCGACTTACAAGTAGGGTGCAGTGGGCAGCTATCACTGCAGAGCAAACAGGGGTAAGGTGCTCAAGGGCACTTCAGTCATTTCCTGGTGGTACTGAGGTTTGAACCAGTGACCTTCTGGCTACGAACTCTCTAACCACTAGACCACAACTGACCCCTTAAATAAATAAATAAATAATGTCACTATGAAATATTTAGTTGTTTTGCGCATATATGATTCTTCTTGGTCTCATGCCAACACGAGACAACTTTTGCAACCAGATTTACTTTAATTTTAGCCAGATTTTTATTCATTTAAACTTTATCGGATCACAAAACTGGGTGTTTTTCTCCTAAATGTGAGATTCCTGTCTGATTGGGATGGATTATTGTTTTGTCTTGGTCTGTTTTTTTTCATACAGTAGATGATATCAGCAGAAAAGAAAGATTTTGATTAAAGATTTTTTCCGTTGTATTAGTGCATCATGCGAAATCCTTTAGACTTCATTTTTCCTTCAAAACATTTATTATATTTCTGATATTATTGATTGTATTCTTCAAGTCTGGCTTGTTTAGGTGTTTGACTCTTTTCTGTTCTATTCTTCTCTGTTGCTGTCAGCTGTAATGATAAACTGGCTGTAGCTGCTTGAGCTTTAAAGAAAACCACACCATTGGTCATGACCGGTACACCATCTGCTACCACATGTGTCTTGAACAGACGTTGAGATAAACGCTAGCTTAACACACCAGTCGAGATAAAAAAAATGGCTAGACAGTTACATGACCAATCAAACTCGCTGCTGTGAATGACGTAAGGTTATTTCTCAAAGGAGTTTGTTTGTGTTTAATGCAGGTCAGGGGCTAGTTGCAAGTTTCCTGGCATGAAAAACAGTTCTTATGCAATTACAATGCAATTTGTTTCATGATCCCAGAGGAATGTTTTTTGTGTTTGATGGAGTTCTCATTTGTGTTTCATTTAAGAGTCAACTTGTCTTAAAATTGCTCGAAATAAATAGAAACAGGATCATTTTGTTCAAAGTTGTAAAATGATTGTAGAGGGAAAAACTGGATTTGGGTCAGTTTGATGGGAAACGTATGACAAGTTTGTATTGAGATCTTCAATAATTGCAGACCTGCTCAGTTTGAGACATCGTTGAGATCTCTTCCGAAACTCTAATGAAGACATTTGTGATTTCAGGCTCTTTTTTTCTCAGGAGTGATATCTGAAACTCAGAAGACTTATAGGCACATTTTCTCGCCGTTTTATCTCATCGAAATATTCGCGATACTACAAAGATCTGATCTTTAATTTTTTGTTTATTACGTACCGGTTAAGTGAAGGTTAAGTGAAGCATTGCATTGTGGGGTGTAGTACTGCACACAGTCTCAGAGCATGGTTTTACGATAATCTTTGCTTAGTATACATACTAAGTAGTTTAGTAGTGTGTTATTCTGAACACAGTCCTAATATTATGTCGAATACTTGAGGGTAAATGTTACCACATTTCCTGCATGATAAACTAATATCCAATTACTTTATAAGTGATGCGTTTGCCTGGTTAATTATAAAGTCTTTATAAGCAATGACACAATTAAATGCAGAATGCTGAGTAGAGTAAACCGGTTTACACCAAAACAAATTGCAGTTCCCACAGAAGGCATAACATTTTGAGAATTAGAGCATATGAGAGGGATTTAAAGGTCAGTAAGTCGTACAAGCTCTGTCAAAATCCCTGTTAATTTAGTTGCACAATGTTGTTGCTATGTTTTAAGTTGCTTTCAAGTTTTTCGGTTTGACACGAGCGCCAATCTGCACCCCAGGGTTCTTTCTGACCGAGAGTAAAACACAGTGTTCCGTACTGACCTTAATGCTTACCCAAGGACAGAAAGGGACAGTTCAGACCAACTAGAAGTCCTGTCATCATTTATTTACCGTCACGTCATTGAAAACCTGTATATGAACACAAAAGAAGATATTTTGAGAAATGTCTCAGTGGCTGGTTTTGTGTTCATACAATGGAAGTATGTCAGTGTTGTTTGGTTACCAACATGATTTTAAATCATTTATAATGTGATTTTGTGTTCTGCAGAAGAAAAAAAGGCATACAGGTGTGCAATGACACGAGGGTCAGTAAATGATGATATAATTGAGATTTTTGAGTCAACTATCCCTTTTAAGGCTGTCACAACTCAAGAACTGGAGGGGGAGGGTCCTCTCAAGCACCCTTTTAAACCACTTCTCCGCCTAAGGATGGAGATCGGATTCCAAATCACCTTTGACCCCAGAAGGCGTCGACTTCTCCGAGGTTCTTCCGCAGCTGTCAGACAGACGTCTTGTTCCTTCTGTGATTGATCACTTCTATAAAAGCACACAGCTCACATGTGACACTGGCAGAAGAAAATGTTCCTGTCCGATATCAGTGTAAACGGCAGTATCGTTATTAGTCCTTTGTATTTGGGATAGTATCGTTCACCTCTTCTCTGAATATTAAAAGGGTATAAGTCTATCAACGGGAGCTCATGCGTCACCTCTACTGCTAGTATTTACGTTAGCAACATGACATTCCTTGGCACAGGTCTTGTCATTTTTCCATATCATAAATCATAATAAGTGAATCACGCGGTGTGTGAGCGCGCACGTTTGTTTGCTTATTGCTCTCTGAGGACAGGTGTAACACCTCAATGACTTTATGACCTCACTAAAGATATATTAACTTGGTGAGAATATTATTTTATGTTTTTTATTGTGTTTTTATATGAAAAGGCTGTTTACTGTATGTGACCGAAATACCATTTCAAAACAATCTCATGGCAATTCATAAATATTTTACGAGGTGGCTAATTCTAATGAATTAGTATAACATGGATTATGCAAAAATGTTTGATTATTAAAAATAAATGTAGCCCGCCACTAAACTTACCCATTACTGCCGCAAATTAAGTTCATACTAAACATACAAACGAGTTTACATGAACTCATGCAAACATTGAAAAAGAGTTCAATGAGATTGTGGCGAGACTGTAGGGAACCATTTAATCCTTCGTCTAAGAGCGTTGCAATGCTTTTTTGAATAAATGAATAGATCCGAAGCATCACTCAGGGTGTTGTTTATATGATTTAATCGTTCTGATCAGATTCGCTTGGGAAAAAAGTTAGGCATGTTTTAGTAGCCGTACGATGGAAAGATTTGTGTTATATTGTCACTTTTATCAGCATCTGTTAAACACATCTCCGTGCTTTCCGTCTGTTTTCCGCAAGGGATAAATAAACCGCATTTAGTCCGGAATCAGTCTCGAAGTGTTGGTGCATTGCCAAAAATCCGTCAAATGCTATTCCAAGATTGTTTGTGCATGTGTCATTCCTCAGGGTGTGTGAATGCTTGTTATAAACTGAGAGATTACAGCCTGTTCGGGGGAGATGTGTTGTAGATTCATCACAACCGGCTTGTAAAAGATAAGGTAACACACATGTAACCGGTTCACACGACTAACTAGATTCTCTTTCTCATTCCGGCTTTCTCGGTCTCTTTGAGAGTTAAAGTGATATTACACGACGCTTTTGCATTAATAAAAAACAAACGAAGACTTTGCTTATATCTCTTGATTTTATCCTAAATCCGTCTCACAAGTGTCTCCTCTTGAATTCACAAGAGTCTGTGATCAAAGGTCAGAGGTCTCAGTATAAACTCGGACGTTTCTGATCAGAGACCAAGATTAAGTCGGTCTCCGTCTGTGTGAAAAGGAAAGAACCATTTTGAATTTACGACTTTGACCTCGAGCGCGAAAGAACGCTTTGTGTTCAGTCCCTGACGTGATGACTTTAATGGAAACCAGTAGCTGACTGGTTGACTTGCCTGAGAAACAAGCAGAAGCCGAAAGGTTAAATATCAGGTGCTCTTTTGAGGAGAAATGTTATTATGGGAAATTTACACAACTGCTGCGCGTAGGCGAGATTAAACATGTTTACTATTTCTGTCCGAGTCTGCTGGATTCTGGTTTATACTTGATACTCTTCTGCTGTTTGTGTTTCCTTTAGAATGGAAGATGAAGCTGTGGTGGACAGAGGAGCGTCTTACATCAAAAACGTGTGTGATGAAGAAGTTGAGGGTAAGACATGTGCAAACACACACACACAAACACACACAAATGGACGGGACATTTGATCTGAGGTGTCCTAGTTAGTTTGGCTTGAATTTCACACTCACTTTTCTGCATCTTTCTCTCTCCATCTGACTCTTTGTTAGTAGTTTGTTTGTGAGACAGAGCGAGAGAGGATTATGGGTGATACATATGTAAGAACCCAGAGCTTAACACGTGAAGATGTTTACAGTCTTAATCCACACACAGACATTCAGTGTAACGTTTCTTCAACCGGCTGCGCCCACAATCGTAAATTGACTTTTTGCCACACTCGCCAACAACAAATTTGAGAACCAGTCGTACTGGAACCTTTTTAAAGTCATGTGTGTTGCGTTTTCCATACTCCTCACAACATGAACTTCGGACTTAAATGTCCCCCCACACACACAAACATCCCACTCTCTCCGATAAAATTTGATGGATGTATTTGTGGAAAGACAAACATGAGATATAAGAAGCGAGGGAGAGGTTTCTTGAATGATGAATCCGACCTCAAAACTCCAGATTTACACAAAACTGAATCAACCCTTTACGTGTTTGTTTAGGAAACATGTTTGATTATATTCACATACAAATGTATTTTCGTATCAGTTGCACACATTCAAAACAGAGCTGTATTAACCACAATGACATCACTTTTTGTGTTTGTCTGTTTTTGAATCTAAAGCTGTCTGTAATAAACATTATCTGTGGTAGGTTTGTGTGTGCATGTGTTTTTGTATTATTGGTCCTTTGGATTCTATTCCAACTATGCCTTACATCATGTGTGTTTGTGTGTGTGTGCAGGTCATCACACAGTGTACATCGGAGTTCACGTGCCTAAGAGTTACCGTCGCCGCCACCGACACAGACGGCGGTCCAATCCCAAAGAGAAGAGAGAACGCGTGACGGAAAACGCGAGTGACAAATCAGACGCTGAGAATGCAGACGACCCCGGCTCCAGCATCCTCAAACCGCTCAGTGAGTGACTTTGAATTTCGATAAATACCCATCATGCACTCTATTTGGTCTATTTCTGTATAATAATTGAATAATTATTTTAAAAAAATGTAGTTATGGCTGTGAGATGGCAAAGTGTGAAATCATCTTAAAGGAACAGTACGCCCTGAAATGAACATTTTGTATTATGGCGGTACAAATCAACATCCAATTTTCTTCTCTCTCACTTAACAGGCTAATAAATTCACATTTATACAGTACAGTAGTTGTTCTGATATTAAAAGTACATTGAATATGTAATCCCGACACTTGTTCAGACTGAATTCAACCATTGTTCTCAAGAAGGAAGAGAATAATATGATGTTGAAATGTCACGAGTCAACGTTGACAATGTGATCCGTTTTGGGTGGACTTTCCTTTAAACAAATAGAAACGTAAGTTCACTCGCTTTTGACTAAACTTCAACCAGACGTATTTCAGAGAGCAATAACAGAGATTCCACAGAGCAAACCAGGATGTTATAAAGAACGAGTGAGTGATTACATATGAATCAGCATTGAAACACAGATAAGGCAGAATGCTCATGGCCTCAGTTTAAGGTCTTTAAGGTTTATCTCTTCAAATCACTGACACCACTGAAAAAAGCAAAACGTCAAACTGAACAAGTGCACGGCCACTGTTATCTGCACTTGTCGGCCTTTATTCGGTTTCAATTTAAATGTGCTTTATATTGGCACCATTGTGAAGGTACAATATCGCCGAAGCATTTCACATAAAACAGGTATTATCAGTAATTATACATAATCACATTATGGTTCTGGAAAAAAATACAATACAATATATAAATATAAATTAGGGACTTTAAACATGACATTTGTGTACATGCTTTTGTGTTCGATCGAGGCAGTTGTTTGTTTGTTTGTTTGTCTAGATCTCTCTCTCACACACACTCATTCTTTACCTCTCTCTACCTCAGTCGGCCTCTTTCTCAGGGTCTTTTCTACTCTTTCTATCATTAAAAGAATCCTTCATGTTGTTCCAATTGTTATTTTTTTTAAATGTGCAATTGTTTTTACATTTTAAGACGTTTTTTTTTCAAATTTAAGTGTGCTTTATTGTCGTTACAAAAGGTACTATTTGCAAACAAATAGTGGAAACAGTAAGAAAAAGAATTATTTTAATTATAAAGTAAAATATTATAAAGTACAAAAAAAAAATCTCAATAACCCTTTCTCTCAACAGGTAGTGGTCTAGCTTTTGTTGAAACAAGTAACTTTGTATTGGCACCTAATGTATTATGTCTCCTGTATGCAATGTTGGGTGTAACTAGTTACTAAGTAATTAGTTACTGTATTTTAATTACTTTTCCCTTAAAAAAGTAAAGTAAGGGATTATTCTTATTTCTACTGTAATTTCATTACAGTTACTTCTGATGTAATTAAACTAAATACTTTGTGCAATACATGCATGTGCAATAGTGTATTGACATCAAAATTCAAAGTCTAACTTTAAAATCTGTGCTTTAATGTATAATTCTCACATTTGTGATACTTTGGTCAGTTAATAATATTATTTATTTGAAAGAATTAAATAAGCCGTTTCATGTCTATCCTTGAATCATTTAACTAATCAAGGTTGATGTAGGATATAGAAAGTAATTAGTAATGAGTAACTAAATACTTTTTGGACAGAGTAATTTGTACAGTAACCTAATTACACTATTGAATATGTAATGAGTAACTAGTAATTAATTACTTTTTCAGAGTAACTCACCCAACACTGCCTGTATGACATATCGCTTGTTGCTCCCTAACTCTATGTAATTCGCTTTGGATAAAAGCGTCTGCTAAATGACTAAATGTAAAATAAAATAAAAGGAAGAAAATTCACTCACTCACTCACTCTGTGTTGGATTGTCTGAAAGTTTGCTTTAAAAATATGTTGTTTGAAAGCACAGACTTCACAAGTGACTAGTTTCAGTTCCCATTATTGTGTTACGTGTTAACATTTCTCACATGAATGCTGTGAGTTTTATACAGTGTCTGGTATTCTTAGGGCCTAACACGTTTAGCATTAGGGGTCATCTGATTGTTTTAATGCTGTTAGTCAGTGTGTGTTTTAGCTCTTTAGTAAAGATGGGTAGAAGTAGTCACTGCATGTAAAAGGCATTAACTGTTACCCCTGGTTAAGAGGAACAGAGCCAAACAAAGACTGGTGTGATGTTCTTTTCTTGCACGCTTCAGTACCCTGTGGCCTTATTTATTCCTGACCGGCCGTTTTAGGCCACTGGGAACAAGCAATAGTGTAGGTTTGGCTAGTGTAGCATGACAGTATGCATCCAGTTTGTGAGAAGGGAAACACTTTTTGTTAGTGTGTCAAGTAACTGTGTTTTTTAAAGCGATTTTATAACTATGCAGCTGTTGTCCTGGAGCTTTTTTAGTCTGCTTAATAAATCAAAAAGTTCAGACTTTTGATTTGAGTCTGAAGCGGTTGTTAAGTAAACATGCATGCTCAAGATTGTTTGGAACTGTGTAAGGGAAATTATTTTTTCTTGTTATCACTATTATTGATTATATTGCCATCGTGATATTGTTATTTGTAACTCAACGAGTGTTTGAGGAAACTGTGTTGAAATTCACCACGTAAATGATTTCCTTTAAAGGAAAAAATCACAGTACTTTTGTTGTTTCCTTTAAGACGTAGATAAACATTACCTCACTTTTCCAAGGGATGGATCTGTGACCTATTATTTAATCTTGTTTCACCTGAAAATCAACCTGCGCATGTGAAGAATCGAGTCTTTGTAAAAGTAAAAACTGTTTACACTAAAGAAAAGGTGTGGTGCAGTTCTACTATAATGACACTGATATGTGGGAAACAAAGACTAATTCATTTATAATAAAACACTGGTTTTCCTCATACTCTTTCATTGTGTACTCATCTGGAATGTCTTCTGTATTTACCTTGCACTGTGTTGACAACTTCCCTGTGAGACTCAAACGCTCAGCATTTCATGAACTATCCTGCAACTATTTCTGTTGTCCAGGAAATAAAGTCTCACTTCCTGAAAAACCAATTGTACGAGAAATCTCTTCCAACATAACGTGACATAAAACCTAGAGAGGAAATGATTCTTACAGTCCCACCTTACAGTGTAAACACTACTGAGCTGTTCAAGATTCTCAGTAAAGTCAAGATCTAGATAAGATATAAATATTTTTAGTAGCAGTTCATTGGTTGGGGTGACGTCTGTCAATTCTGATTGGCTGTTTTCTATTCAGTCTCTTCAGTGTCTCCAGCGGCAGAGCGGATACGTTTTATTTTGGGGGAGGATGACAGCGGCCCGCCTCCGCCTCAGCTCTTCACCGAACTGGACGAACTTCTTGCTGTCGATGGTCAAGAGATGGAGTGGAAGGAAACCGGGAGGTGATGTTTTAAAAACATGTAGTAAAGACTAGTTCACTCCAAGCACGATAACTATAACGATGAAGTGGAGGAATGATGGTTGGGATAACATTCAGAGCGATGTTTTTTTTACCATAAAACATTAAAAGCCAATCAAAATCCATTCTAATTTAAAGGGCTTAAAATGTAAAACTGCGGCGTACAAGCTTAGAATGAACATAATGTTATCATCCTGAGTTGTGAAAGTTGACCTTTATAGTAGACCTATATAAAGGAGTAGTTCACTTTAAAATAAGCGCGCACTGACTTTCCATAGTGATTTTTATTCCTACTATGAAAAGGTCAATAGGTGCCTTTTTTAAAGTTAACTACTCCTTTAAAGGGATACTTTCCTCAAAATGAAAATCCTGTCATCACTTATTCACCCTCTTATTCAAAATCTGTATTTGAGTCTTTCTTTTGCAAAATACAAAAGAAATTGAGAAATTTCGGTTTTGTGTCCGTACAATGAAAGTCAATGGGGTTCATATTTGTTCCGTCTTTTAAATGATCTTCTTTCCATAAGATATACGGGTTAGGAATAACATGAGTGTGAATAAATGATTGTCTTTGCTTTAACGCTTTGCAAGCTTGTTTTCACACACCATAAGCAAACCTAATGGTGCCCGAAAACAGTTTTTATATTTTGCTAACTTTGTCACGACAGAAGACGAGCACTTGAAGAGGGAAACAGAAGGATTCAATGCGCATGTCATTTTCAGGTGCTCATGAATGCCACTTGAGTGTCCTTAAAATTTGACACATTCCCGTGTGTTTACCTCACGATAAGCCTCCAGAAAAAGGTCAAGCAGAGAATAACACTTAAAACTCAACAGCAGATGTTATCTGAGGTGTACATCTACGTGCAAGGATGTGATTTGAGAATCAGATATGCAGAACTGATGCGGTTGAACCAGAATGCAGAATGACTCAGCAGACGACAGGCGAGACAATGAAGAGGAAAGATGTTTTAGTGAGGACAAAGCAGCATTCATTCACTCCGAGGGGATTTATTTTCCGTGTGTATTGGGTGGCTGAAAATCCACAGGTCTTATCGGGAACCGACATATCAACTATAACACACATGCACCTATCTATCGAAAACAGGACTCTATTTAGTTTTATAAAACAACGTAGTTATTATAAATACTAACACGCAGTGTTTATATCCTTCCTGTCCCAGATGTAAATTGTGTATTAAGAGATTTTCCTTTCATCGGAGCAATTCATCCTTGGAATACCATCAAAATGCAAAGCGTGTTTTGCAGTCACCACTTCGTCTGCTGTTACTACAGGCAACACGCCTCACCAAACCACACGACATGCAAAATGGATTTCTGTGGGCTGTAGACCAGCGATACGCTTGTTCACAATATGAAAGTAAAACAAACCGACATTGACTTATTATAGGTCTTTATTGTAACGTCTTCAATCATGTCCCGGAGTTATCTTCAGCAAATATTAGTATATGATAGCACCTATGTGACGATTGTTTGTAGTCATTTTTAATAATCCAGGACATTTATACTAGACATGATATTGAAGGAAAATGTAATAAATTGCTAAATAATTCAATATGCAGTATTGCAATATGATCATACTTAAGGTTTTTGAAATCAATTTCAAACTGCAAATTGGATTTTCAATCCCGTTATTTCTTGCTGAAAAAAAGCGTCGCCTGAGAAGCTCTCTGCTATCTGCACCAACCTAAAGTTTATTTAGTTTATTGCATTTACTTGCGATTAGAGATGCGCCGATACTAATTCTCTCCACCCATACCGATTATTCAGCGTAATATCTACCGATACCGATTCTTGGTATAAGATTAATAATTATTTTCTTTCTGTTAATGTAATGTCGATTAATATTGAACATCAAACTGGTGATGTTTCTTAAAATTTTCTATGTACAGAGTTCAAATTTATAGGATTTTTCTGTCCTAAAAACACACTTTTATTGGCCGATATATCTGTGTATCTCTACTTGCGAAATGCATGTTTGTGATTTTCCTTTAATTACGACATATCTTAGAGCTTTGAAAAGTGATTGAGTTTATCTTGCTATATATAGGGTTATATAATTTGATATAGTTTCAAATCCTTTACTGTTTTTGGGAAAGAATTTCTAAACCGGATGGATCATGTTGAAATGAATTCCCTTCTAACAGAAGAGCCATTCACATGCGGTGTGTGCACATGTGTGTGCGGACAGAGTTCCCAGAGTTCTCTGGGTTCACCTGTGTCTCAGGTAACATATCAAAGCGGTTGTATGTGTATGTCTGTGAGTATGTATCACTTTTATCTAGGATATCATACCCACGCTTGGCTTAACTCGACTCAACCGCCTTTACACACAAAACTCTTTAAAGGATATGTGTGTGTGTGTGGAGGTCAAGGTATAGCTTTTCTAAGAGAGATACCCCTTTGGAGAGACACGGGTAAGCCGTTAATAGGGCAAGCAGAGGTTTAAGAAGCTTAACTGAATGATTTTGATTCCTCGTCTTATTTTACTATTAAAAGCTTTTAGTCAGCAGGCAGAAAGTCGCTTGTTTTACACAACTGTCGGTGGTTTAGTAGAAGTTTTGCTGTCTTCAGATCTTTTGATGAAAATCTGATATTTGTATGGTTTTCAAATAGCGTGTTTCAGCTCTCTGTGTCTATGCACATTAACAATAAACCCTTTACAAATTAGCATGGTTACTTGTACAAAAACATGGGAATACCAGGGTCTTCAGTGTTTTTCAACCCTGTTATCGAAGTGATTAGTAAGCCCGAAGTGATTTTCAATGTCTTTACTGTAAGTATGTGTATGTGTGTGTTTCAGATGGTTAAAGTTTGAAGAGAAGGTAGAGAAGGGTGGTGAACGCTGGAGTAAACCTCACGTGGCCACGCTCTCTCTGCACTCACTGTTCCAGCTGAAGAACTGCATCGAGAAGGGAACCATCATGCTGGACATGGAGGCCAACTCGCTTCAGCAGATCGTTGGTAAAAACGCAATTCAGCATGACTCTACTAAAAATAAACGGCCTTTGAAGAGCCCCCACACAAAAAAATGCTGTTCTGTTGTAACCATTGGTTGAGTCAAACAGCCTTTGTCTAGGTTCATTTAAACAACGATTGGGTTTGTGTATGTTTTAACCAACCAAGAGTTGATACAACTCAACTTTTTTATCGAGTAGTAATTCAAGTCATTGAGTTTTGTGGGTTTTAGTCCACGTCTGTTACCTTTATGATCATCTCTACTTATAAAGTTGACAGAATTAACTATTATCACAATTTGCATACATCTTTTTTTCTCTCCTAGGAAAACAGGCCAAAATGTTGCATTGGTTTGTCTAAACTGTTCACACCAAGAACAATAATCTTAAAGACTGAACTATGTTTCATACGTTAAATCATAGTCAGCTTGTATACCCCATTTTCACATTTTAAATGCTTGAGCATGAAACTGATCAGATTTTGATCGGATTTCAATGTTGTAGCGTTCACCAGCCCAAAAATATGGTGAAAATAGCTGTGGACTCTGCTATTCTTTAAAAAGTTAGAAACGTTTTTACGACTTTATACTCAATATAAGACTATAGGAGGAAATATTTCTTTGTTCTGTTGAACCCAAAAAAGGATATTTTGAAGAATGTCGGAAACAGTTCTGGGGCACTTTTGACATCCATTGTTATTTTTCCTAGTATGGTGGCCAAGAACTGTTTGGTTACAAGCATTCTTCCAAATATCTTTCTTTATGTTCATAAAAAGAAAAAATATTAATTTGGAACAACTGGAGGGTGAGTAAATGAGGACATAATGTTCTTATATTTGGGCGAACTGTCCCTTTAACAAATACCTTCTGCCTTTAACTAACAATAGTAAGCAGCAGCTAATGTTGATGGCGGTGATGTAACTAAAGCTTACTGGCTATTTTTAAATAAGAGATGAGCCCTTTGATATTTAGTACCCAATGCACCAACACAAGTAAAACACTAAGCATATGATTGTGTATTTTCAGCACACTAAACAGATGCTTTTTGATGAACTGCATAAATTATTTGACCTAAAATGCTCTCATGAAATCCGACTCCAAAACCCTTTTTGGTTCCTTTGGAACAATTCTTCCTGAGATTGAAAGACAGAATACAAGCACGAGAATTTGATGGGTCGGATGTCTCTGTCTCCCTCTTTCAGAAATGATTACAGACAGTCAGATTGGGAGCGGGCAGCTAAAGGCCGATCTGAAGGATATGGTCATGTACACGCTGTTACGAAAGCATCGCCACCAGACCAAGAAGTCCAATCTGCGTTCCCTGGCTGACATCGGCAAAAGCGTGTCCAGCGCGAGTCGACTGTTCAGCCATCAGGAGAATGGTAACACAGCTCTCTCGTACACTTTATCACTTTCCACATCTCTCCTCTGCTCTCACTTTCATCTCCTGCACTTATCTGCTTATCTGCTCTCTCTCTCTGTCTCATGTCACATGAGTTTGCATTCTTACAAGTCATAGATTGTTTCTTTTACAGCCTTGTGGGTAAAATAAATATTTTTACAGATAGATTTCTGTAGAACATTATAAGTAGTTTTGCTGTGATTGTATCGTGCATTCAAAGCTTCTTCAACACTTGTTTGTCTTCTCAAACGATGTTTCATTTTCTCATAAGCTATAAAAAAGTGTCCAAGTGTCCGTGTGGTGATGGCTGCTTTCACTGTGAAGCTCAAAATGAGCCTCGAGGCGTCTCTGTGACTGCTGATGTTTTCCAGACCTGATGTTTTTCCAGCTCTAATCCTTTGTTTTCTCTCTTCCCTGTTTCTCTGTCTTCCCACTTGTCTGACATGCATGCACTTTTGTTTCTTACTCTTTCTTATCCTCTGTGTGTCTGTGTGAAGCGCGCAGTTCTCTCGATCACTCTGTGCCTTGCTTTACCAACTTTGATGGCGAAGAGCAAATGCAGATGCAGAGAAGCAACAGCATGGGACTTCTCTGTAAGTCTGTAACATTAAGACTGATTCTTAAGCAAGTCCTGTTTTTGTGATTTGATAACTATGTGAAACATAGAACGAAAACCCCCCGCCCCCTATAGTCACACATTTAGGTTATGTTGGGCGTGTCATATCCCCTCCCGAAACCACCCTGGTAAAAATGCAACATGTCCAGAAGATTATAACCAGACACCGCTTGTTAAATGATGCAATGTTTGCACACTATTTGCTAGTTTAAAAGATAGTATGGAGTACACAGTATATACTGTAAAGTATACAGTAACATAGCATTTCAAACATAGGCACACATTGATTTAGTTGTTCTCCGCAATTATTTCTCATTTATCTTGACTCCTCAAACAGAGGAAAAGTTTCCAGAGATGTCAGTTTAGATAGTGGCCTTCAAAAAGCACACTGAGGCATCACAGACATCATCATATTTTCCCTGCGTAAGGGTTTCCTGCTGATCAGTGTTTGACCTTTGACCCTGTATGACCCCTGCAGGTAGTCCAACCACTGCCCATCGTAACCTGACCTCCAACAGCCTAGTTGACCTCTCAGACAAACCCGAGAAAGATCAGGTACTGTGCATTGGGTTTTTGTTCAAATCAGAGAAAGATATGGAAGATTTCTTGGAACCAAACAGTTATTAGCCAACATTGATATGAGGAATTTCTTTGTTGAACACAAAAGAAGATATTTTGAAAAATGTAGGAACAGTTCTGGGGCACTTTTGACCAGCTTTGTCATTTTTCCTACTGTTGTAGTCAATGGTGGCCAAGAATCTTTGGTTACAAGCGTTCTTCCAAATATCTTTCTCCGTGTTCATCAGAACAAAAAAATGTATACGGATCTTTAACAACTGTAGGATGAGTAAATGATGACAGAATGTCCCTTTAAACTGCCCACATCACTGCGAGCTGGTGAAGTTTAGTGACACTTTATTGGATTAATAAAATGAACTAAAAGATGCTTCATATTCGATTATAAATGTAAGTTTACAGTTAACATTGCATAAGAAATTATATACAAACAACCAGTTAAATGCAAAAAAGAAATGCAATTTGATGTTTGTGACAGTTAATGCCCACAATGTCGACTAGGCAACAATGTCTACAAACTATATACTTTTCCATAACAAAGACATACTTTTAGTACATAGTATAAGAAGGTGAATGGGACGCAACATAAGTGTCTTGAGAAGCAGAATCGGACAGTTTTGTTTTGGTTGCCAAGTATGCACGCATGGCTATAGATTGTTGTACTTGTTATATTTATGCAAATTACATCATCTTTTCCACAGATTTGCATTTTTGTGGTTTACACAGAGAGAAAATAGCAGTACAGTTTCAAATCCTTTCAATTTGAAACCCAAGCTTGCATTTTCAGGCCCTCAGAACTCTCGTTTTTATTCCTTGTTGATCAGCATGTGTGTAAACGCCCCCTTTTTGTGCAGAAGTCATCGCACATCGTGTGTAGTGTACTAAATAATTTTCCACGAACAGCATGTGTTTGAATCCCAAGCTCCTTCAAGCCCAAGGACAAAATAGCTGCAGTGGCTTGCGTCAATATTTATCTATTAAGTGTGGTTTGAACTTTTCTGTGGCTGTGTGTTTTTCTCACTGCTGCGGTAATTCTACAGATAACCTCTCAGACCACAAACATGACAGTCAAACATTACACACACAAGAGCTCTGTTGTGTGATACCGTCGCTGTGTGTTTCATACTGTCATCGCTCACATTTATCACCAGTGAAGTGCTTTAAAAGTCAGACTGGCTGTGAACTTGTTTCTTTCCATGACATGGCAATCTTATCAGACTTTATTTTATATCACTGTAATTTGATCACATAAAGATACTTATCACTTCTTTTGATAAGACGTCGATCTGGTTTTGCGGAACCTGTTTGATTAAAGGGGAACGTTGAGTACCGGTAACCTTTACCGTGTTTGATCTGCGTGTGTGTTTGAAGAAAGACAGAAGTATTGTGTGTGTTAGACAGAGAAAGATTTGAATATGCATACAAAACACATTCTGTATTGTGTTTAATGTAGGAAATTATGATTAATGATTTATTAGTGATTCTATTGTAAGTGTTGAGCCACAAATCAAAAATTCTTGATATGTTTGTTGGAATATATGTTGTAAGTTTTGGGATGTACTGTAGATGAGCCTAAAGGGCTAGTTCACCCAAAAATGAAAATTCTGTCATCATTTACTCGCCCTTAGGTTCTTACCTATATCAAATCTTCGTTCTGTTAGACGCAAAGGAAGATATTTGTAAGAATGTTAGCCATTTTCAGTTCTGTGACATCATCCTTTACCATAGTAGGAAAATAAAATTGTATCTTTTTTTGTTCTGTTGTACACACAATGAGATATTTTGAAGAATGTAGGAAAACAAACAGTTCTGGGGCACCTTTGACTACCTACTATGGCACTCAATGAAGTCACAGAGCTTACAAAGCTTTAAAATTGCTTACTTTCTTCCAAATATCTTTCTCTGTGTTCATTAAAGCACAGTAATTTATGCAGGTATGAAAGTTCATTTTTTGGTGATCTATCACTTTAAGTTATGCGAAACCTGTATGTGACTCTTCTGTGAAACACAAAAGAAGATATTTTGAGAAATGTCTAATAGATTTGTGTCTGTGGAAGTCAATGGGGGCCGGTGTTGTTTGGTTACCAACATTTTTCCAAATATCTTCTTTTGCGTTCTTCGAAATGTGACGACATTTTCAGAACTTATATTCACAAACAAGTCTTTCAATTCATCATCCTTGTTTATCTTTTCATCTGTAGTTGAACAATAAGTTCATGAAGAAAATCCCTCGGGATGCAGAAGCATCGAACGTGCTGGTCGGCGAGGTGGATTTTCTGGACACTCCCTTCGTAGCGTTCGTACGTCTTCAGCAGGCGGTGATGTTAGGAGGTCTCACTGAGGTTCCCGTACCCACACGGTACCTAATGGGAACACCATAACCATCACGACCATAATACACCTGTTGCTATAGTAATGAGTGTGTTTATTTCATTTTTTTAGATTTCTTTTTGTTCTGCTGGGGCCTAAAGGAAAGGCCAAATCGTACCGTGAGATCGGCCGGGCCATTGCCACGCTCATGTCTGATGAGGTGTGTGTGTGTGTGTCAAAGCTGTGTGTTCCTATCTTTCTGATCTGTTCTCTCAACGCTCTGTGATTTCTTTCTTCTGCAGGTGTTTCACGATATAGCTTACAAAGCTAAGGATCGAGGGGACCTTCTGGCAGGCATAGACGAGTTTTTGGATGAAGTCATCGTTCTGCCTCCGGGAGAATGGGATCCGGATATCAGGATCGAACCTCCTAAATCTGTTCCGTCTGCGGACATGCGGTATTTAATCACTGACCTTATAACTCATCATCTTTAATTCAATGAACTACGTGACATTTGATCAAGCTATGAAAGTAATAGAGTTATAACAGCAATGTGATTGTCTGTGTGCGTGTGCAGTAAGAACATTATCGCGAGCGGATGGGACGGTTTGCAGATGAACGGAGGGACGTCACACAACGGGGGGGACGGGGACGGCGGGGGTCACGCAGTTGGCGAAGAACTCAAGATGACTGGCAGGTGAGCATTGACAGATGCACGGGTAAACGGACACAGTGATGTGATGTTGAACATGTGATGACGTCAGTCAGATGTTGCAACAGATTGAGACATAAGTTTAAGTCTAGATGTTTTCAAATTCTCTAACACAACAACAAACATGGCATATATAGGTTTACATATTTCAGCCCCAGTTTGCAATAGTTTATATTCTGGTGTTTATATTTGAAAAATATTTTAAAGCTTTTTCCTTACTAAATGATAACAAGTATGTTCCGTAGTAAGTACTGGTACTAGTATACTTGTAAGTACATACTTATAAGACTACTTGAGGCTAAATTGTGTGTTCTTTTAAATGAGTGGCAGTGTAGTTTTATTTACCAACACATTGCATTTTACTGTAAAAATGTATAAAAAAACTATAATCATTTCAATTTTATAATGGTTTTCTAATTTTATATGACATAATTTTATAATTTTATATGAAATAATTTTATAATTTTATATGAAATAATTTCATAATTTTATGTAAAATAATTGTATAATTTTTTATAAAATAATATTCTAATTTTATATAAAATAAATAATTTCTAATTTCATATAAAATTGTTATATATGTAAAACAATTTTATAATTTTATGTTAAACAATTTTATAATTCGTATAAAACAATTTTATATAAAACAGTTTTATAATTTTATATAAAATAATTTTATAATTTTACATAAAATAATTTTATAATTTGACATAAAATAATTGTATAATTTTATGTAAAACAATTTTATAATTCGTATATAACAATTTTATAAATTTATATAAAACAATTTTATATTTTATATAAAAAAATTTATAATTTTATATAAAACAATTTTATAATTGTATCTAAAACAATTTTATAATTTTATATAAAACAATTTTATAATTCTATATAAAATGATTTATAGTTTTATAATATTGTTTTGAATTGTTGGTTTAATGACATATTTTAGCCTTTATTTTATTTTTAATATTATATTATTATATTCTATACTTACTTTACTTGTTTACCGTATCAGGACCATATATCCAAGCTTCAATGAATAACATATTTTGTAAGAGTTTAAGTATTTTTCTGTTTTCCTCAGGTTCTGCGGTGGTCTCATTCTGGACATCAAAAGAAAAATTCCATTTTTCGCCAGTGACTTTTACGACGCCCTGCACATTCAGTCTCTGTCGGCCATCTTGTTTATTTACCTGGGCACCGTAACTAACGCCATCACCTTTGGAGGGCTGCTGGGAGATGCTACAGAGAACATGCAGGTTAGACGGTCCACTCAAGTCATCCGGCCTCTTAGTCAATCGTCTTAACACACTGTGTTTTCTACCAAAATGGTATCAGACAGTATGGCTTAGCATCTTATTTTGGAGTTCCGGTAGATCAAATTTGGCTGACATTGTATTCACACGTCTAGGGATCTAAAAACCACATCTTACTTTGTGTGTGTCTCTCAGCCCTGTTGATTCCTTTAGGACAAATGGAAGGGATTGTCCGCCACACCCATGAACCATAATTCGCCAGTTGTTGTTAGCCAGCGACAGGTGCCGGTGGGTGAGGGACGCTCTCAATCTACAGAGCATTTGATTGGACAAAAATCTGTGTGGTGCAAGATGACATTAGAATTTGATCCGTACAGTACTGAGAAAGAAGGAATAAGGTTTTCTTCAAATGATTTGATGTGGATATATATAGTAGTAGGATTGTGCAGACACATGCAGTGTTTGCGTTTATATTTAGCAGTTCATTTACATGGTGCAGGCTAAGGAGGATGAGCTCAAAATAACCTCAGATTACGCACACAGATATGGCTTCTGTAAAACCCCCGCAGGGAATCCCTTCCGTGACCTTTGCCCTCAACTTTGAAACCCGGCTCAGATATTTCAAAGGTATAGATTATCACGAAGAAGAGTGTTATAACGCTAAAGAAAGAAGTAAGGGGTTTGGTTTTAAATATATTGCTTTAGCAAGCAGCACTAAGAGACAACAGTTGTTTGTGTTGGAAACAGAGGTTTGTCTGAATAAGCAGTTTTAGATCAGATGCGTTGTCAAAAACCAGCTGACGTCATACACATCTGATGGAGATCAAGTTTTAATGAGTTGACTCAGACAAGCATTTAAATGGATTACTTTGGTTTTCTTTTAACACTGAAGTCACACCTTTGTTTTTTTTGTAAATCTTTGTAAATCTCTCTCTCTCTCTCTCTCTCTCTCTCTCTCTCTATCGCTCTGCAGGGTGTGTTGGAGAGTTTTCTCGGTACGGCGTTATCTGGTGCTGTCTTCTGTCTGTTCGCCGGTCAACCTCTAACCATCCTCAGCAGTACTGGACCCGTCCTCGTCTTTGAACGTCTGCTGTTTAACTTTAGCAAGTGAGTTTCACTAAACACAAACCACAAACATACACAACAATGCAACACATTACTTTATCAAACAAATTAATTGAAGGGATTGTTCACCCCAAAAAAGAATCTGCCATCATTTAATATTCCTGGACTTGATTCAAACAAAGAGAAAGATATTTGGAAGAATGCGTGTAAATACACAGTTCTTGGACCCCAATGACTACCATAGTGGGAAAATGACAAAAGTGGTCAACAGTGCA
Source organism: Triplophysa tibetana (assembly GCA_008369825.1). Classification (NCBI taxonomy): domain Eukaryota; kingdom Metazoa; phylum Chordata; class Actinopteri; order Cypriniformes; family Nemacheilidae; genus Triplophysa; species Triplophysa tibetana. Next base: position 3,007,722 of record CM017898.1, read on the forward strand.
GCAGAACGGTTTGCTTTCATACATTCTTCAAAATATCTTCTTTTGTGTTCATCAGGACTAGGAAATTTATACAGATATGGAACAACTCGAGAGTGAGTATATGAAGACAGAATTTTCTTTTTTTGGTGAACTATCCCTTTAAGGGTAGATGAGTAAATATGACAACGTTTTATTTTTAGCTCAACTGTCCCTTTAGATGCCAAAGATGCTTAAAGATCTAGAGCTGTTCTTATATCATGTATTTTACCACGACTGGAAGCACTGTTGTGACCAATCGGCATCTGAAACGTAATTTTTGAGGCATGAAAGGTTCCGAGTTATCTTAGATGAATCAAATTTTTTTACGCCAAGGTCTAGTCCCGCTGTCTGTGGGTTTTTGTGTGCACATGTGAATACATTTCTCTCTCTCTCTCCCTCTCTCTCTCTCTCTCAGGTTTCCCGTTTCTCTGTTTATGTTCCATTATGAATAATTGAGTCAGTTTTCATGTCTATGTCTGCTAGACTCTTATCTATTCAGCTTGCTGAGGGTTTCCATCCACGTTGCTGTGACATAATTGCAGAATCATCATATAGACGAGCATATATCTGACGAAACGTGTCATTTGTTTATTCTGTGATGGGCTGGTGGTCCTTGCGTCTCTCATGTTTCTCTTTTGATCCGTTCAGGGATAATGAGTTTGACTACCTGGAGTTCCGGCTGTGGATCGGTTTGTGGTCGGCGTTCTTGTGTCTGATTCTGGTCGCCACAGACGCCAGTTTCTTGGTTCAGTATTTCACCCGCTTCACAGAGGAAGGCTTCTCTGCTCTCATCAGCTTCATCTTCATCTACGACTCCTTCAAGAAGATGCTCAAACTGGCAGATCACCATCGCATCAACTCAGACTTTGACATGAATCTCGTCACGCAGTACGGATGCCACTGTACCCCTCCGGACGGTAAGACATTTTTCAAAATATCTTCTTTTGTGTTGTACAGAAGAAAGACTCAGATACCAGTTTTGAACGACTTGAGGGTCAATAAATAATGATAGAATTTTATTTTGACGTATGTCCTTCTTTCAAAGGCAACAATTCTGCTCTTTACATGGACAAAATCGAAGCCCTGATGAACAGCACAGGGCAGGTAAAAACTCTGCTTTGAGATACCCGAAATGCACCTGTACCCTCAGATTTGTTATGATCAACAATCTATTGCCTAGTTACTCTACAAACACATGGTGAAACATTATTAATAAGAATGAAAATAACGCATCTGTGTTTGCGCAGCAGCACATGAACGCGACGTGGGCCTCGCTGACACGCACCGAGTGTTTGGAGTGGGGCGGACAGGTGATCGGTCCGGCCTGTGACTACGTGCCCGACATCACTCTGATGTCATTCATCCTGTTCTTCGGCACATACACCTGCTCCATGGGTTTGAAGAAGTTCAAAACCAGCAGATTTTTCCCAACTACGGTAAACACGCGCACACGTCAACATCACACGTTAATGAGCACATTAATCAGGTTTATCATCCTCAGGAGGATGTTTTATCCTCGCAGGAAAAACACAACCTGCCCAAACAGGCACATAAAGCTGTGATCTGAAAGACATTTGGTTTTGAATGAAACTCCTTTTTTAGTTTGAAAGCTCTAATGGAAAATAGTTCACACTGATCCTTTCAAAAATGTTTAATGTATTATCTATTCTGCACTAGTTAAAAAAATCGCCATTAATCTCCATCAATTCGAGCTTGAGATTGTTTAGTCTGTTCTGGTATTTGTAAAGTGTTTTTAGAAATGTCCGTGACTTCACAGACTCAAAGTGACACTATACTTCATCTGAACTTTTAAAATGTCCAACTTGTCCAATATATTTGTAGTGGTTGTTATAAATGACTTTATTTATTTGTATTCTTATTACTCACAATTTATTTATTACGCAGTAATATTGAAGTTTTATCTTTATAATCTTTTTTCCATCAAAATATAACTTTGCATTGTTTTTGAATGGCTTCACTTGTTACATTTTTGCAGGTTCGCAAAATTATCAGTGATTTCGCAACTATTCTGGCCATTCTGATCTTCTGCGGTGTGGACGCACTGGTCGGTGTGGATACACCCAAACTATTAGTGCCAAGTGAATTCAAGGTGTGTGTGTGTGTGTGTGGTAAATAGATTTAATCTCTTTGTGAGTTCCTGTCTTTGTTACGGTAATCCCTTAATAGTATCATATTATACCTCAAAAGAACTCATTGAAGTATTTAACACTTTAAACCTCAGAAGACAGCCAAAAGAAACTATTATTACGCAGGGGTTTGATCTTTCAGAGATTAGGAGATTTGACGAAGTTCTTAGTTGTGTTTTAAGTTTCAAGTGAGTTTCAGATGTTTCTCTAAAAATTGGGAAACTAATGAAAGTGCTGTTGTTGAAACACATGAAGAGTATGGAGATGTAAATGAATGTAGATTGTAGAGGTAAAATAATCTGGATTTGGGTCAATTTGATGAGAAATGTTTGAGTTCATATTGAGATCTTTAATAATGTTGACTTTTAATTACAGACTTGACTAATCTGAGCTCAGTTTGACATTGTTGAGATCTCTTCTGAAACTCTGTTGACAGACATTTGTGCCTCTTATTCTAAGGAGATTTATCTGAGATGCGTGAGACTTAATCAAACGTTTTTTATTTTAGTCTATTAAGATATCAAAGAGATCTCATCCAGATTTTCTTTCTCTGCCCGTTTCATTGCAGACAAATTGACTCACACTTAATCTGATGTTATGCATTTATAATATTTTATAATATTTTCCAAATCTCATGTTGTCATATTGATGTCATGTATGTCTTCTTGTGGTAACAGCCGACGAGTCCCAACCGCGGTTGGTTTGTTCCACCGTTCGGAGGAAACCCCTGGTGGGTGTACCTGGCGGCCAGTTTACCTGCTCTCCTGGTCACCATCCTCATCTTCATGGACCAACAGATCACAGCCGTCATTGTCAACCGCAAGGAACATAAACTCAAGGTACAAGCGGCTGAGCCCATGTCACACCAAATTGCAGTGACTATCCTGTCCAAGTCGCGGTCGGTTTACAGCGTTACACGTGGAACAATCCGCTGCGCACATGACACTATAACTGTCATATCACACGCTGGAGTTAGATCTCATACACACATAAACTCACCTGCTATACTAACTTGTGTTGTTTTTTATCCTGAGCGCAGAAGGGGGCCGGGTACCACCTGGATTTGTTCTGGGTTTCTATTCTCATGATCTTGTGCTCATTCATGGCATTGCCCTGGTACGTGGCGGCCACCGTCATCTCCATTGCCCACATAGACTCGCTCAAGATGGAAACCAAGACCTCGGCGCCCGGGGAACAGCCCAAATTTCTGGGAGTTAGGTGAGAGTAAACTTTAATTAAAATATGATGTTGGTTTGAGCTTTAGTTGTTGAGTCAGACTTTTTAGTTTGATGCATTTCTTGTTCATTTGCATTAAAACAAAGTTAGCATGAGGCATTTTGAGTGGCTCTTCCCCCTTTCGGGAACAGCCAGTAGCGTGTCACTGAACCTGAAATGCAGAATGATTTCATCAAATTTGTTCAACTGTATTGGTAGACGTGAGAAAGGCTTTTTAATGCTTCAATCTTCTAAATGAAAGCACAGACACTTGTAACATGTCCCACATTATCATAGTTCATTCACTATAGTTTAGAAAATGGTCAGATCACTTTGATTGAAAGGTACATAATGGTTTAGGTTGAATAGCTGTCAGCTGTTGAATTTAAGTACACCATTAGATAATACCAATTTAGGGCAGCCAGTTATTAAGCAATGCTTCATTTTGTTCAATCTGGGATTTAAATAAGTCGCATTAGCAATTGAAGAAAAAAAAAGACGTAAGCAAAACACGGTCAGATCAAAGTGTCCGAATAATTTTGGTCCCAAATTTTTATCGATTTTACTGGTAGTCCTCTGTATGAAGCATTTTTGTTTATGATGTCACAGTTTACTTAATTTTGCTATCCTCACCTACATTAAGGAACTATAATGTCCTGCACCCACTAATATAAAAAATGAAATGATATCTAGTGTCTGCAAACATAAACAGATTCAACCAAAATTGTAGTAAAAAAGTGTTTGGATTTTAAGGAGACTTTTAATTGGCGGCCTGAAGATTTTCTGTGTAATGTAAATCCTGATTTTGTTAAAAAATAATTTCTGTCTCTTGTAGGGAGCAGAGAGTCACAGGAATATGTGTGTTTCTTCTGACGGGTCTGTCTGTCTTTATGGCTCCTGTTCTGAAGGTTTGTACATTATATATATATATTTCTCATACACATTCATTCAACCCCACTGTTTAACTGTGTTCTTGGTGGAATGACCAAGAGAAATAGTGAATAGCACAAAATCTTCATCAATTCAAGTTCTTCCAGACTGAATGAAGTATAAACTCCACCGTGTATCTAGATCTAAATGACAAACTTTGCAAATCTTTGAGAAGATTTTACATATAATACGGATTTGTATTACCACTTATACACTTCAAATAGCATTGTTGAACTTTGCGGTATTGTGGTTTTTGTGGTTACAATGATTTGACTTATTTTAAAGAAGAACAACTACGGTTACTGTAGTTCAGGGCAGGGGTACTGCAGGGGGTATGTGAGAGAAACTGACATTTAGGAATAAATAATGAAAATCAATAAATTATGATAATACTATTTATATAAGAAATTAGAACTACACAAAGATGCATAAAAATAAATTAATACATTTAGATATAATAAAGGTTTTGACTCTCATTTCACTGTATTTTAAAGTAAAATGTTGTTGTCTGGTCAAGGGGTACTTGGCTTGAAAAAATCATAAAAAGGGGTACCTAAGCCAAAATAGTATGAGAACCACTGCTGTAGTTGAACCATGGTCATTTTCATAAGGGACATTGACTTTTGAAAGTTGACTTGTTAGAGGACATTGACCTCTGAATGGAAAAAGCTCTTGCATCAGAAGAGATATGGATACTTTCTGTGTGCTCATGAGGGAATAAAGAGGTTTTACGTAAAGCTTTCGGTCAATATAACAAATTCCGCTTCATTGTGAACCGTTCACCTTGATCGATTGTAGGGCGGATGGGGCTATGGGGTGTGTTTGGTTTGGAGGTGACTTTTGCCTTTTTGTAGTCTTTGATTTTGTTACTTACAGTAATGCTTTTGTGTATAAAGACTGACACTGGTAATCTTCTCATATTGTGTGTCCACAGTTCATTCCTATGCCTGTCCTGTATGGTGTGTTTCTCTATATGGGCGTGGCCTCTCTCAATGGTGTACAGGTGAGTTCATACGTCTTACAGAGGGTCATGTTACCCGTTGGCTTAAAAAAAGTAATCCTGCTGAGAGCCGGATCTCCGGCGGAGCCTGGGAACCCGTCAGATTCCAGAACTTGATATGAGTTTGGAATCGCGGTGAATGTTAATACAATTCAACCCAAACCTAGAACATCTCAGGACGGCGACTTGAAGAGTGTGTATTATTGCGCTGTTTCCGAAAGAATACGTCACAATCTATAGAATCAAACCATCATCATTTGCTGGTCATGTCTAGGAGAAATAATACGACATCTCACCTGTATTTTACATCAGTCAACTTCAAATAAACTCACTAACATTTTGTGTGTTTTTGTGTAGTTTATGGATCGTCTGCAGCTGTTGCTGATGCCGTCTAAACACCAGCCAGATCTAATCTACCTGAGACACGTACCTCTCCGACGCGTTCACCTCTTCACCTTCATACAGGTGTGTGTGGTCACATGATCACATGTGCGGCGTTAGCGATGTGTCACATGATTCATCATACATGTGTGTATGTTGTGCACAGATGTTGTGTCTGGCTCTCCTGTGGGTGTTGAAGTCTACAGTAGCCGCCATCATATTTCCCGTGATGGTGAGGATTTTTTTTCTTGATCGCTCACACACCAAACCTGCGTGATTCTGATATTCGTGTGCGTGCGTGTGTGTTTAGATCCTTGCGTTGGTGGCCGTGAGGAAGGCCATGGATTACTTGTTCTCCCAGCACGATCTCAGTTACCTGGATGACGTCATGCCCGAGAAAGACAAGAAGAAGAAGGAGGATGAGAAAAAGAAGAAGAAAAAGAAAGGTTCTATCGACAGCGAGATGAACGACGTGAGTCGGCTGTTGATTGTTTCCCATGTGCTGTTCCAAAGTTTATAGAGAAGCTCTAGTGGTAAGACTGTCCCTGCGTTTACAGTCGGACTTTCCAGCCATTGACAATGTTCCCAGTATAAAGATCTCCATGGAGAACATGGAACAAGAGCCGATGCTGGGGGAGAAGCCCTCAGACCGTGAGTAAACACGTCAGGGTTTCTCTCATGCTCATGGCAGGGCTCTCCTCCGTCTCTGTCTTGTTACTAACAAGCTGAAATCATTCCTTTTGTGCTCTCGAAAACACCACTTGCACTGATTTTCCCTGGTGTTCGTGGTTTTGTTCGTTTTCTGTTTTTTGTGGATCAATAATCTGCTTATAACATACAGTATATCAAATAATCAAACTGCATATGCATGTTTAAGTCAAAATTAAAGCTTTTATCAAAATTTGATTTCTTAAAGGGACAGATCACACAAAAATAAAATCCCGTCATCATTTATTCCAAACCTGACCTTCTTTCTTCTGCAGAACACAAAAGAAGATAGTTTGAAGAACGTTTATAACCAAAGAACATCGACTTCCATTGTATGAACACTAAAGCACCGAGACATTTCACAAAATATCTTCTTTCCTGTTCTGCAGTTCCCAAGTTTTTAAATTAAATTAGATATAAATGATGATAAAAGAATATTTCAGGGTGGACTATCCCTTTAAAATGTTATTCATTGTTTGTGTTTATAAACTTTTTTGACAAAAATGAGTTTCGCATCAAATTTCTGAAGTTTAATAGTTTGTCATATTGACATTAACTGCGGTGAGGTCCTTAACATTGCAGCATGTCTTGTTTTCTAAGCATAAACCTATAAAGTCTTTTTTCAGTTGCATCCTAACACAGGCACTGTGTGCATTGACGTCTGTTTCTCTTTTATTTCAGGAAGTAAGACCATGTCCTTCCTCAGTCCCTACTGATGAAAATCACTTTTTCCCTTCTAAGATTGTGTCAAGGTAAATCTGTGCACGAGTGTTATTTTTGTGCTCAACATATCAAATATATTAACATGCATGTGTGTATGTGAAGCTGTGTGTACAGGAACACATCTAACCTCATTTTCTCTCTCTCTCTTTCTCTCTCTCTCTCTCTCTCTCTCTCTCTCTCTCCCTCTCTCTCCCTTTCTCCCAGTCAGAGTTTAAACCCTTTTGAGAAAACCGTGCCTCAGCTTAGAATCGAGTCGGACCCTGACAACAAGAAATTCCTCTGGAAAACGCCAGCTTCGGAAACGTCCCTTTAAACATAAACCAGTTTTATGCTCAAAGAAGGTTTTGTCATTCAGAGAAATAATCAAGTAAAATATCCAAATGACATTTCAACACTACAATTAATAACTGCACAATCACACTCACTCTATACCAAAGAGATATTTTTATTTATTTATTTTTTACTCCACAAAATGTCTATATCTTGATGTTTTGGTAGCATTAATTACAAATATATATTTTTGCGTTATTAGTGTTAGTTTTTGGTTGTGGGTCCAGACAGATAAGAATCCATTTCTGATGGATTAGGAACACTTTTTAACTTTTATAACCTAGATATTTTATTAAACTCTTAGATAAAGTATCGCATTTTGTTTGACTATCAGAATGATATCATTCTTAACATAGAATCGAATTGTAAACATGTAATTTGCCGTTTGAGTCATCTTTTGGCCAAACGACCGCTCATCATTGGCACAAGCACATTAGATCAAATTGTCTAAAAATATCCAAGAACAAATTTATATCCACCTTTTTTATGTTCTTTATAGCACCTTTAAAACTACATATAAAGAATCCACAATGGTGGATATAACTTGGTCCCAATGAGGGAAGATGCAGTTCATTGAAAAATGTTCATCTTTCCTGCACTTAACACAACAATTGAATTTAAAGACGTTTATGTTTCTTAAAATGAGAAGCGTTCGATATGAATATTATCTTCTAGTTCTACCTCGTAACTGACTATAGGTGCCAGGCACATGCAGCATGTTACTGATCTCGATCGTAAAATCGGTGTGATTGCTGATTTAATGAGAAGAATGAGATTATCTTGATGAAATTCCTGTTTGCCCTGGCGTGAACTCCTGATCTGTTTCTCCGTTCACAAATGACCTTCACAACAGGGTGGACACTTGCAATGTGATTTCATTTCATGAAGTTATCGATTATGATGAATTTATGTACTTTTTTTTAAAGAGGTAATAATGTAGATAGAGACGTCTTTTTTACTGATATGACACGTTGACAGGTGTGAGGACTCAATGATATTTAATGTGGAACATGGTTGCACAATGTGACGGCAATGAGAAAGCGAATCTTTTTTGGGGAAAAGAACATATACTGCCATTACGACTCCTGTTTAACACTGGTGTATGATTTAGACAACATACAGCTGAATCCAAAGGTCTGAGACCACACGGAAAACGTATGCATACGATTTGAGATTTTGACATTGAAATAACAAATAGAGTGATTTGAGTGAAAAAAACACTGTGTTATTTATTTTATCTGGTAATGCCCTCAGTTGTAACTCTCACAAATGGTATTAACTTGCAATATAGGAGTAGTTGAACTTGTGGTCTGAGACTTTAAGATGTCACTTCTGATCACTGAATGATCAACAATCATTAAAACTTGAATATAGAAACACAAGTGTTTGTACAAAGATTTGTTGTAGCACGTCATCTCTGATCCATGATGTCTTCCATGAGTTGTATTTCCTTTGATTGTATTAAATTGCCTGTACGTTCTTAAGGAATGAACTACTTCACTTTTGTAGCGCATAGGTGATTTTGTTGAATAGTTTTCAGAAATCATGAGATGTTTTTTTAATCTGTTAAGTATTTATTATCATCCTCTCTCGTCTTATTCTCTTTTATTATGAAGGTGACGCTACAGCAAATAATGAGATTAACAGTTGATGGCTGTTCTAAGGGAATCAATCACCTTGTGACCTTGTGACATGACAGGCAAATTAAAGCAATTATTAAAACTGATTGGTCTGATGGTGTTAACTCATTTCAATGAGCCTTCACTTCACACTACATATGGCAACATAATGAGACTTTATCATATATAATCATTTCAGCTGCATGAACCTGCAGATAGATGTTGGGCGCATGCCTTTTGTGAGGGGTCTAACATCTGGAATTAGTCTGCTAGTATGATTTAAAGATATATTTTATACATAATATATAAAAATAAGGGCATACTTATCGAGATTTGAACAAGCTCTTAACCCCAATATATTTAAGTTTTATGTGTGCAACTTGTTCATGAATGACACCCGTGGGATGTGCCAAAATCTTTCCCAAGCAGGGATTCATATAAACTCTTTGGGTAAAAATAATACTTATTAAATAGTGATGTGCTATAGGCCTTTACGGTCACATAAGATAAAGAGGATGCGTAACAGAATCTTACATGAACCAAGTTTAATCTGGATAAAAACCCAGAGTCCTTGTGATCTCAACCTTAAGACTGGGAATGATCCCATTCCCGTCAGAACAAAACACTTAATTCTTATTCCCTCTCCCTTCTGTGTCTTTCCTGACCAAATCCTTAACATGTGGCCTCATTGAAATCCGTTTTACGCACGTGTTTCACTGAGATAAACTGCTTTTCCATCAGATGGACAAGAATGAATCGTTCACTCTTAAATTGCTCGCTATCACGGCACAGGCCTCGTCCAAAAAGAGGATAAGTAATGCTGAGATCCACATATTTTCCATCTTAGTAATGAATGGATGTCATCACGCGAATGGATTTAACGCTTAATGAACCCAAAAGAGTCCATAAATTGCGCACAGCGGAACGAACGTCTTTACGCGCTTGGACAGCTTTAATAGGGAATTCATTAGAAGTTACTTTGATCATCTCATGAAATGTGGCTTTTCTCAAAGACTTCATCTTTTCGCATGTGCTGCTGCTGCACTTATGGTCATGTAAAGCAGCATCTGCTCTTGGGATTTTACGCATGCATGTTAAAACACACGTTTGTAACACGGGTGGAGACGCGTTTCTTTTAAATATGGAAAAATAAGTGGAATTGTAAGAAAAAAATCACATCATGTAGATTTCCGATAACAGGTTTTGGTCATATTCAAAATGACCAGACAGCACAATACAATACACTGTCATATACTGACATCTAGTGGTCATTCTGCAACTTTCTCATTTTGTCTTCCAGAATAACGATTGTGCAGTTTAGTCCCATTGCACAGTTTAAAATGTTTACCACACCTATAGTATATGTAAAGGATTGTGTCCGTCCACATCAGTTACATATACGCATATAATATAAAGTATAATAATAAATAAAAATTAGAAAAAAATAAGAAGGAAAAGGAAATAGCAGATTAGAATGTCGATTTCCAAGATCAGGGTTGTGGAGTCTAGTTTGGTTTCGAGACATCATGGTAATAACATTGTTTTTAAGCATACATTATGATATTTTCATAGTTTTTCTAAAATACATTAAAGTGTCATACATAAATATGGTAGTGCTTTAGTCGAATATTTTTTGTTATGAAATACTTTTTTGTATTTCTTTAGAAAGTTGCACAGATTTCATACATGGGTCGTTGAAAATATATAAATTTCAATCAACGCTATATTCTATGTTGATTAATAATACAAACCTTATTTGATTTCACTCAAATCCTGTCCACCAGGCGGCGCTAGAATGGCAGATATGTTTTATGGTGCGAGTTAAAACACGCATGCGCATTACGCCGCGCGCCGCTAACTCAAGACGACAGCTGGCACGTGAGAGGCGTTTCAACAGCATTGGATGCAAACAAGACAAGGCATTTTTTCATCAACTTGCATCTCTGCACGTGGCGACATCTTTTTTTTCTGACATTATTAAAACGCAACCGGGTTAAAGAATGATGACACCAGCTGTGAGCTCATCGACACGGAACTCGAATTGTTAACCCACGCGTTATGATCGTGTCCGAACTAACCGCTTTGTAGCTTCTTCACATGCTTTGTGAAAATATTCTGTCTTCTCAAAAATTTGCTTTTAGTTATTCTAGATTTAAACTATTCTAAGACATTAAAATGTCCTTCGCACTGAGAAACAGGGTGTGTGTGGTGGGCAAGTAGGAGGCGTGTCATGACGACACAGTACCATATCGACAGGAAAACTCCCCATGTTTGGTACGACTTCCTGCGGCTCGGTCGGCCACAATGATGCGCCTCTACAGCGTGCTGGAGCGTTTACGCCCGCCCGTCAATCTGGCGCGTAACCGACGTTCGGCCGGAGTGTTTGAAGTGTCACTGAGGCTTTCAAGCACCAAAGCGGCACCGCGGTTCCGAAGAATGGACTATCAGGTATACGCATGCACGCGCATCAAATATCGTATACATGAGTTTGCGATGTACGGAAGTTATTCACAATTAGAGTCACGCTTAAAAGTTTATTAAGTTTTTGTACTTTGATTGACAAACAAAAAAGTTAGCCAGTCACCGTTATGTATAAACTGGGCTGATTCATTCGTTAAAGTTGTTACATCAGTTATTAACCGTAAAAGCGGCAATTTTCCGCGAATGTGCATTCGCACGCGTTGATAGTTCACGCGATCGTGCGCGCTCGAAGGTAAATGTACACTAGTGAGCGCGCAGGTACAGTTACAGAATTCGTCATATTTTCAGTCGCGCCATGTGCTCTGTGTGCAGGCAGCCATAACACGGAATAAAAAAGAAGCCCCCCTTTGATTCCTCACTAAAGTTTGTGTAACCCTTAAGACTAAAATGAACTTTTGCGCAGATTTTCGGTCTGATCAGTTGGCGTGTTTCTATCTGAAACTTTCAAAAAGTATGCAGGTGTTAAAATAGTAAAAGTCTTTTAGTGTATTCCAGCCATTAGACGTGCTTATCAGAAACATATGTGACATGGGTTAAATCTGACCGAGTAGTATTATTATTTTCAAGCTTTTATTGATATGATTGTTAACACTTGTAGAATAAAAATAAATAATAGCAACTTATAAAGAACAGAATAGGAAAACAGCTGGTGGTCCGTAATGATATTTTCTTAATGATAAGTTAAACAAGTTCTTTCCTGATGGCTAGATGTCTTCTAATCTAAGCAGTTCACAAAAAATGATTTGTTCTGCAGAATTAGATTTGGTGCAATGTGATTCCTCCTGCTCTTGTTACTAGTCAGGGTACAGTATATACTGTACAGTATATTCATATGATCTATGTGTTTCAAAGCGTATTCAGCAAAAGTACAAATTTAGCTTTCAGCTGTCCATGCTGACGGTTTAAATGATCGGACTACATAACGCAGATATTCGGATTAAACATTTACCTAATATCATTAAAAAGGTCGAAAGTTCAGTGTTAGTTAAACAAATCGACTCGGGTTCACTACTAGACATGCTGTTTATATAATATCAGCTCAGAATTACTTTGACAAAAATAAAAAAATGATTCAAAATTACATTACAAAATAAAAGCCAATATACAATGGCAAACATAATGCGAACATGCTCTTGTGTTGGGCTCCTGTCTCATGACTTGATTTGTAAGATAATTTTGTAATGCGTGTTCGAACAATTGATCTTAACATTGAAGTCAAAGACGTCTTTAAGATCTCTTCGCTGTTTTACATGATGACCTCCAGGATGCTGTGTGCACGCTGAACACCCTGCAGACGAACGCCAGCGCTCTGGAGCAGGTGAAGAGAGAGAGAGGACATCCTCAACTCCAGCTGCAGGCCATGAGAGCATTTCTCCAGAGGGCTGGTCTCAAGGTAAACACCAAAGAGACAGAATTAAGTCTTATCCATCATTAGACTGAAGAAAATCCATAATATACAGCAACTGTACGATGCCCGGCCTCTTATAACAAGTTCTTCTTCATCTTGGCTTGTTTGGGACACGTCCTTCCCTGTAGTTTTCCACAAAGATGTGTTTCTTGTATTGCTTGTAATGAACACGCTGAAGTGATTCATTCTGTGTTCACAGGTGGAAGAACTGGATCAACTCAATATCATTCATGTAACGGGAACTAAAGGAAAGGTATACAAGCTCGTTGAAGAATTCAAGACTGAATTACGTTTTATCTCTGCAATGAATTGATGTGAAGATTTCTGTTACGAATGCCTCAGGGGTCGACGTGTGCCTTCACGGAGCAGATTTTGCGAAATCATGGCTTCCGCACAGGATTCTACAGGTATGGAGACATTGTAAATGATGGGTTATGTATGAGAGCGATTGGTTCTTTAGTTAGCAGGGGAGTAGCTGTGTTTTTGGGATCAGAGTAAGAATTGCGTAACTGTACTCTTGTACACATATGTTCACATTGAACTTTGCTCTCGAATCCTAGCTCAATATCAGAAGAGAGTACAGAGCGTTTGTGTCAGAAGTGCTGTATATGTGATGTAAACAATCTCTTCTTTGTTTTGGCTAGTTGAACTTTAACTCACAAGAGTAATGATTTTTTCATAATCATTGACCATTGTTTACAACATGAATTCCAAGATTTCGCTTGTTTGTAGTCGTAGACTGTATTACATGACCTTCCATGAACCTTATGGTGGATCAATTGACAAATAAGATTTATCATCAATTATTATCTGATCCGGCTAGATAATTGAAGGCATTTTAAGCATAAAGTTGAATTATTAAGTTGCTTTGTAATGATGTGGTGAACATGAGTTCAGGGTCTACATGTTGTGTTCGTGTTTTAATGTTTTGATCCGTGTTGTATTTGATTGTAGTTCGCCCCATTTGGTCGAAGTGAGAGAGCGAATCCGAATCAACGGGCAGCCAATCGGCAAAGAGCTTTTCACGAAATACTTCTGGCAGGTGTATGGGCGACTGGAGGAGACGAGTGTGAGACGGGAGTTATTTTTCTTGTTTTTTTTTTTTAATAAGAGTATGGTCATTCACAGCACAACTCAAAAACAGCTCATTCAGAAGTTGTCTTGGTTATGATGTCACAGCTGTTGTCATATTGATATATACAGCCACTGAAAAAATGAAGAGACCATCCCAAATGTAAATTTAATCTACATTTCTGGTTGTATTGTGTTCATCCAGTTCAGTGTCTGTTGAATTTCAACAAAATCAGACCTCAGGAGGGCAATTCCACGAAAATTATTCCATGTATTATTGCTTCAGGATTGTGCATTTTATTTTACCGTGTCCCAAAAACCGCATCCTTTTTTTGTCACTTCCATAACACATGTTTATCTCCCTTTTATTTAAATATAACTTTATTCACAGACTGACATTTTTTTATGTTTAGACTCTATCAACAAGGGTTCAGTAAAATATAAATAAATTGTTCAATATATCCGTAGCAAATATATTCTCTGAGCATTTATATGTCCCGTCCATAATGCAAAGTCTACCAACAGCAATCTGAAGAATCCAAGTTAACACAAAAAATAAATATTTTCCTAAATAAATGTAGAAAGTAAATATGAACTTGTTTTCTTGGCAGAATTTGAGGTCTGAAAAAATACATCTTTCGCTGGTTTTCATTTTTTGCAAATAAATACTAATAGGAACAATATTTTTATTTGAAATTTGGGAGAAATATTGCTGGTAGATTGCAGAATGAAACAAAAATGATCATTTGACATGAACACATAACTATAAATTACATATAATTTGTAAATTCAGAAAAATTAAAAAAGAAATCAATATGTTCTTTCTGTGGCTGTTTATAGTTAGTTATATATATATGTAGATATCATGTGATGACGAGTAGATTAGTCTAATGTAATTGTTTTACTCTTTAACCATATAGGGTGCTCATGGAGGAAGCATGCCAGCATATTTTCGCTTTCTCACGATCTTGTCCTTCCATGTGTTCCTCCAGGAGAAGGTGAGTCTGTTACCTCTTTCATATTACTTTATTGTACCTTTTTCACATTTCTTTACTATAGTAAAGGTGCTTCTCTTTAACTTTGATTTCTGTGTTTTTGTGCAGGTGGATTTGGCCGTCATTGAGGTGGGGATCGGTGGAGCGTATGACTGCACTAATATTATCAGGCAGGGGATTGTTGATGTTCGAGAGATTTTCCCTCTCTTCTGTTGCACTGTAGTGTGTCTGATTCTCTCTTTGTGCTGTGTTCGTGTGTGCTGCCTCCATCTCATCCTTCATTCATGTCAGGACACATTCTTCTCAACTTAACCAATCACTGGTCTTATTTGTTGATCAAATGATTAGCAGTATCAACCTATCACAAACCAGACTAACCTCAATCATCAGTCATCATTGGTCATGATAGCAATTCAATAATGATCGTGTTGAAAAACTTTGTGCATGCAGAAGTGTAAGTTGCCACTGAGGTATAAATACATTTGTAAAAATACTTGTGATTTAAAATAGTTAGATAAATTCTAAAGGAATTTGATTTGCTGAATTGTTTTGATGGTTTGTTAAAGGCGACCCTGGGTGTGTGGCATCTCCTCTTTGGGCATAGATCACACCAGCATATTGGGAGATACCATTGAGAAAATAGCCTGGCAAAAAGGAGGAATATTTAAGGTATGATAACATGTGTTTTTGAGCTTTTGCGGTAGAGAGGTTGAGACTATATGAATGATGTGCATACAGGTTTGATTCTCAGGAAACATAGTAGTACATGCAAAGCATGAAAAAATAAATTCTGAAAAAGATTTCAATGAGTTTGTCTGATGTGTTTGTCCAGCCCGGTGTCCCTGCATTCACAGTGAAACAGCCCGACGGGTCGATGAAGGTTCTTCAAGAGAGAGCTGAAGAAATTGGGGTGAGAATTGAAAAGACGCTGGAAACAGAATACACCTGTAGCAGTTTTCACATCCTCTCTGTTTGTCCCGCAGTGCTCGCTGTCAGTTTGTCCTGATCTGGATGAGTATGAGAGCGAGGGATCGCTCACTTTGGGTTTAGCCGGACATCATCAGCGCTCTAATGCCTCTCTGGCTTTACAGCTCTCGCACGCCTGGCTGCACAAACACTTACTGACAGGTGTGTGTTTCTGCTGCTCTCATTCTGCTGGAGTTCAATGCGTGTTTGTGTGTTTAATGTTGTGTGTGTTAACTGATGTGTTCGCAGATCCTCCGCTGTCTTTGGTCGAGTTCAGTGGTGTGAATCCAGCTCCAGCGTTTCAGCCCAGTCCTGCGATGATCAAAGGTCTCAAAACACTCCAAAATGTATCCAAAGTAGTTTTTGTTAACTTGCTTTAGGATAAATAAACTTCAAAAAGGTTTGCCATCAAGGAACATTTAATTATCAGTAGTTAAGTTTTCAGACAGGGTTCGGTGAATCTACTTTAGCTGATGGAATCTGTGATGTGTCTGCAGGTCTTATGGAGACTGATTGGGCCGGACGCAATCAGACGCTAAAACACGGTCCTGTGACGTACTTCCTGGACGGAGCTCATACCACCCGCAGCATGCAGGCCTGCGTCCGCTGGTTCAATGAAGTCGCAACACAACACGAGGAAAAAGCAGAGTGAGAGCCTGTCCTTTGTGTGTTTGTTTCTGTGCATAGTTGAGTGGATTTAAAACAAAAGAACAAGCAAGAAAATGTTATATCACAAAAAAAAGATTGTTATAAATGTTTGTGTTGATTGTTATGTGTGTTTGTAGGGGTCCGGTGATGAGGGTCCTCTTATTTAATGCTACAGGAGAGAGAGACTGTGCTGCTATGCTTAAACTGCTTGTGGTGAGTAATATATCACAATTTAAGCCAGTTATTCTGTTATATTGAACCATAAGGACTTGATTTTTGTTTTTCAGCACTGTCATTTTGACTTTGCTGTGTTCTGCCCGAACATCACAGAGACTACAGCGACCTGTAATGCAGGTATGACATGTTGCCAGCCACAGTTTTGTGTAAATGATCAGGAGGAACAAGATCAAATCTCTTCAGTATGATCGATAAAAAACAAGTGTATTTCTCCCGTAAAAGTACTGTAACTTTTGTGCATCTCAGACCAGCAGAACTTCAACGTCTCCGTTGAAAACATGCTCACCCGTTGCCTGGACAACCAGCAGAGCTGGCGGGTTATGAACGGCCAAGAGGAGAAACCAGACGCGGATCTACTGATCAGGGGCGGTCTGCCGCTGGTGGCGGAAAGACACAGCGATACACTGGTGTTTCCTTGCATCCTCAGTGCTCTCCAGTGGATCAGTCAGGGAAGAGACTCTGTCCTTTCAGACCCAAACAAATGTGTCATACCTGTTAAACTGAGCGTAAATGCAAAAGCTACTGCGCTGAGAGAGGCAACAAACATACATGTTCTCATCACAGGCAGCCTGCACCTAGTGGGAGGAGCTTTAAAACACTTGGATTCTGCTTTAAACAGCCAATAACAGATATCGGACATACAGCCAAACTCAAAACACCGCAAGAACACCACCTAGTGGCTAAAATCTGTTACAGTGCTACAGTTTTCCGTTTTGTCTTCTGTTAAAAAATTCTCATCGAATCCAGGACTTTGGACTGAGTTTTCCTCATGGTTTAATCCACAGAACACATCTAACCATCTTCACTTGAGCTGTTAATGTTTAATATTAGTTTTATTTGAAATACTTCAAGTACATTGTGTTTTCTTCATATATGTTTTTGTTTTACACTACAGTTTTGATGTTCCTAACCAGATCTCTTTATATGGGATTTTTGAAGTACGTTTCATTTCACTCGTATTCTGGATTTATTTTTGCACTTAAAAACACTGTTCTCCATTACAAGTATTGATATTTCACATGGAACAAATGCACAGGGAACCTGAAATGCATTTATATCACTGAGAATCATCAACTTTCATAAAAAATGAAAATGTGTTAAGATATTTTTTTGTATATGTATATATAATTACATACGGACAACTCAAAGATCGGTGAGGTAAAAACCTACATTTAAATGTGTAATGTTAATTTAATTTCTTAAAATTCTTTGAAGTTTAAAGAATGTTAACTGTATATAATTTGTAAACTAACATCTATAGATTTTGAACATGTCAGGTTTGTGATGTTTTTTAATTGATTTAATAGTGATTTAATAGTAAAAACAAATATCAAATAAAAAAAACAAATTGTGTAAATGTATATAAACATCTAAAGCTTTTAAGTTGGGCTAATTGAATGTATATGTCTTATGTTCTATTACTAGAACTAATAATACGGCACTTGAAGTACACAAATATTGATCCTCACTTAAATACTACATATATTTAAATATGTCATTTATATTTAGAATGTTAATGCTGTCTGTGACGATATGTTAAGTATGTAGATTTTACCTGACGGTGTAGAAGACGGTCATCTTTGTTAAATGAATTATAGTAGTCGCTCATCCGGTCAGCAGGTGGCGCTAAAGTTTTTCTTTACTCGAGCGAATCCGTTCTGCGGACCGCAGAGGAACAGCAAGGATGCAGCGCGACAAAACCGGAAGCTCCGGCGGCGGAGAAAAGTATGAATATTTTAATGATTTTCTATCTCTTATCTATAAATAAAAATATAAAACATGACTTATGCGTTCATGTAACAACCCTAGCATCCTTTTGTGTCGTTTTACCGTGGCTCGGGTTTTAAATAGCCGTGTAAGACCCATGTTTGTGTGTGGGGGTCAGTTTTTGCTGTCTTTGTGTATTTTCAAACACGTTTGTCCTACATATCCCAAACATTTTAATTAAAAGATCTCATTAAAATGTTAAATTGTATAATAAATTCAAATGACATAATAACCAAGGATAGGAATCTAAGGAAAGTCCCACCATCATGTAAAACCAAACGTGTGTGTTTGTAGGCCGGATAGAGAGACTGCCATCATGTCAAAATACTATGATGGGGTTGAGTTTCCCTTCTGTGATGAATTCTCGAAATATGAAAAGCTCGCAAAGATCGGCCAGGGCACATTCGGGTGAGTTCTTGAATACTAAATGTATATTTACGTGTCTTTGTGACGCTTACATAAAAACACATGTTTGACTTCTTACTCGGAACTGTATGATTATGGTGAACTGACAACGTGTAATATTTAGTTTCATGTGCTTATTTCTGTGATACTCATTGAAATTTTGTAAGTAAGTGAATGATTGTTTATTGTTTTCTTGTCCGAGTGTAATTTTGTGGTTTTCTGATCCATTTTAATCTATTGATTCGTTAGGGAGGTTTTCAAGGCCAAACACCGGCAAACTGGGAAAAAGGTGGCTTTGAAGAAGGTCCTCATGGAGAATGAGAAAGAAGGGGTGAGGACATTCGATGCTACCCTTCATCGGCATTTTTCAATTAACAAAGTTTTAGACTTTCTGTCAAAGAGCATCTTTTACACCTCCTGTCAACTAAAATAGTGACAGAAATGAGATGTTTGTGGTCTTCTCAGTTTCCAATCACAGCTTTGAGGGAGATCAAGATCTTACAGCTGCTAAAGCATGAGAATGTGGTGAATCTCATTGAGATCTGCAGAACAAAAGGTGAGCTGCTTCCAAAAAAAATGTTTTATTAGATCTTTACTTAATGTTGCTTATGTCAGGGATGAAACATCAATAGCTGCTTAGGTATCATGAACATTTATGATTTCTCCTTGGTTTTGATTGGACCAGACAATCACAACAAATCTTTTTCGTCTTCCTTTTGTGTTTTTCTCTTTAGCCACCCAGTTTAACCGTTACAAGGGCAGCATCTATCTAGTGTTTGATTTCTGTGAACATGACCTCGCTGGATTGTTAAGCAACGCTAATGTAAAATTTACCCTGTCGGAGATAAAGAAGGTTATGCAGATGCTGTTGAATGGACTTTACTATATACACAGAAACAAGGTAAGTTCATATTTTACGTCAAAGATCGTTTACATAATTTTTTCAAGGCTTGAATGATATAAAATGCTGAGACTGATTTAATTATTTTGTTTGTTTGTGTCAGATCCTTCACAGAGATATGAAAGCCGCCAATGTTCTGATCACAAGAGATGGAGTGCTGAAGTTGGCTGATTTCGGGTTGGCCAGAGCGTTCAGTTTGGCTAAGAACAGTCAGGGGAACCGCTACACAAACAGAGTCGTCACACTGTGGTATCGACCACCAGAATTACTTCTGGGTAAATTAAGTGAACTCCACCTATACTTCTCATTGGATTTCCAGTGTGTGATTTTGTGTTGTTTTTTAGGTGAGAGAGATTACGGTCCTCCTATAGATCTGTGGGGAGGTGGATGTATCATGGCTGAGATGTGGACCAGAAGCCCCATCATGCAGGGCAACACTGAACAACACCAGCTCACCCTCATTAGTCAGCTGTGTGGCTCTATTACTCCAGAGGTAAAACATTTTTATTAATTACTTACTAATTATTTATTGCTAAGACGTTTTTGTCAACTGAAAAACAAAAACAAACTAATGCCACGTGTCTTGGCGTGCCTCAGGTTTGGCCTGGTGTGGATAAGAAGTATGAACTCTATCAGAAGATGGAGCTTCCTAAGGGTCAGAAGCGTAAAGTGAAGGACAGACTCAAGGCGTATGTGAAGGACCCGTATGCGCTGGACCTCATAGACAAACTCCTGGTTCTGGATCCGGCTCAGAGAATAGACAGCGATGACGCTCTCAACCACGACTTCTTCTGGTCTGACCCCATGCCCTCTGACCTCAAAAACATGCTCTCCACACACAACACTTCCATGTTTGAATACTTGGCACCACCTCGCAGAAGAGGTCACATGCCTCAACAGCCAGCCAATCAGAACCGGAATCCTGCAACCACCAGCCAATCAGAATTCGACAGGGTGTTTTGATTCAATTTGCTACTTTTTGGACATGTTATGGCTGGTCAAGAGAAGAGAGAGACTTCTGATTGGGTAGGTAGGTGAAACCATTTATGGTCCCACCCAAATATAGTATATTTGGGATTTCATGTACCGCATGAACTGTTCCGAGTTTTTGTTCCATCATAGTGTCTCTTTGGACAAGCAGACATGATTCTCATTGTTTTGTGTTGTCCACTTTTTCATTGTGCTTAAACAAGATCTTATAAAGCTACAAATCACTAGTTGTATAAAAAACTGATGGAGAGCTCGGGAACACCTGTCACACTATATCTGAGTGTATTATTGTGCTGCTAGAAAATTATTGGAGAAAAAAAAGATTGTTTGTACTGAAGGATGTTTCCTTTCCCCTGTTTTGTTGGATTTTCCTGAACATTACTTTTAACAGGGTGCTTTGGCTAGAAAAAAACCCTGCTCATTCTTCAGATTTTATTGTTTATTTACGTTTTTAGACTGTTTTTATTTAGTAAGGTCAAGAAATGTGTTGGTTTGAGTTCTTGGTGTATACATTACTTGTTAGTATAATACACTAATAAAACTGTCACATGTCCAACCCATATTTTGTTGTGCCATCATTACTACTAAAAAAGTATCGCTTAACTATTTAAATAACTTAAGTGTTTAATATTCGATACCACCAAATGTGTTTGGTAAAATGAGGATTAAGTGAGGTTACAGTGCTTTGCTACTGTTTACAGTAAAAGTGAATATGCTTCACGTACATTCCACATATATTGTAACTAGTGTAATGATCTATTATTTTTTTTAAGTAATGCACTATATTAGATGGTGGATGCTCTGTAAGATACAGTGCAAGTAAAACCTTCCTTGCATCCCAATTTATCACCTGGCTATCATATCACTAAAAAAGTCAACTAAAGAATGGGAAATATCACTTGGTCACTTAATTCTTCTATATCTTATTTCATTTTAATCTGTTTATGTATGCTTTATATTTATTTTTTTATATGCTCTCTTTATATTATATTTTTACCGTAGTACCAAAACAGATTTAAGGGAGGCAGTGCTCCTAATTTCATAGTATAAACCGCTAAATTGATTGAGAAAACTGAGTTGTGGGCCAGTACACTCATGGATCCTCAGCCCAGATTTGGTCCACATGTTGTTTGACTGGGAGTAGAAATAATGAATTTACAGACCAAAATCCTTTTGGTTTGACTGAAGATCAACAAATCAAATGCAATTAACAAATGAATACATTAAGTCAGGCTGTCATAACAGTACACACAATACACATGACTTTCATATGTTTTTCACAAATCATTTTAATGTCATCAGTGTATATATTAGAGCATACATTGAATTATAATAAATTTAGGGTTTATATTTACATTGCAGAAATTCAATTGAGATTAATCTCACAAACTGGGCACAACTGGGGCAGTCGTGGCCTAATGGTTAGAGAGTCGGCTCGTGACCGAAAGGTTGCCGGCGGCAAACGACTGAGGTGCCCTTGAGCAAGGCACATTACCCCTCCTTGGTCCCAGGGCGCTGCAATGATAGCTGCCCACTGCTCCAGGTGTACGTGTTCACCACTTGCTGTGCGTGAGTTCAATACTCACTGGATGGGTTAAATGCAGAGATCACATTTCGGGTATGGGGCACCATACCTGACAAATAGTTCACTTCACCTCTAACAGTGATGAAACCTCTTAAATGGTAAAACTTGATAGGTTCCGTGTGTAGATATGCAGCATCATCTTGTACATTAATCATCTATACACTAACCCAAAGCTTGATTCGTAACGGAATTATAAAACTAATAGCAAGTGAAAGTAATGCGAAAAGAGCAAACAGCGGTTCTTTTCAGACAAAGTATCAATTTCCAAGGTTAACAGTAATACCACATGTGTCTCCTTGAAAAAGTTGAAGTATAAAACAATATTCATATTATATCTCCTTGAACCCATACTCAAAACTTGACCTCTGCATCTTCATCCATTGAGCAGTCAACAGACACAGCCATTCAATGAAGTGTACAGGAAGCAGTTGGGTAGAAAGTTCTCTTGAACATCAGAATGACATTCTACAGGTCAGCAGGGATCACAAGAGACTGAAAAACAAATAATTTTTTTATAGTTTATAAGGAGGTGTACTGAAACAGGAATTGACGAATTTTTAAATGGATAAAAATAATGATGGAAATAGAAAACAGAAAGCTGAGGCGATGAAACACTCACAGTTTGGTTTTAAAGGCTCCATGCTGTTCCATCGAACTAGTTTCACAGTATTTGTGTCTCTCGATTCTTCGATTTGTGACTCCCGTCTGTTTTCCATCTCTCTTCGCTTTTTATTCTGTCTATTCCGATGATCAAACTTTGTCTGTCTGATTGAAAAAAATAACACAAAATATAAGAATTAGGCATTTTTTTCGTCTATGAGGATTTTATCCAGCATCATTTTGAATACACGCCATAAAGAATGAAGGCGGTTCTGAAGGCAAAATCCAGTAATGCAGCACGGCAGCAAGGGTTGACTCACATGTGTCTCGTTATATTCTGTGACAGCAGCGCTGTTGTCACTGTCGACAATTCTCTACGCAAAGAGCGTAAAAAATCATGGCGACAATTCGCTTTGCGCTCGTGCGCAGCTTTTAATCTTGCGCAATAACGTGCAATTGTTCTCGTGCACGTTACTGAAAGCGGACTTTTCTGAAAGTCTGTTGAGAGTGCTGACGTGAAGTGAGTGGCTGAACACGCCGATTAAACTGAGCTGAGTTAATCAAACCATTGATTAACAAGCACCTGTTTATTGTAGAATGAGACATTTATGTATATATGTGTGTTTGTTTATAATTTTAGGCCGGAAGAATACGTGTACAAGAAATTGGCCATCTAGTGCCCAATAATGTAACAACACCACACACAGTATGAACGTTTATATTTTAGGGAAAAACACACTACATTAGTGTATAAAATACACTACAAAATACAAAAATGGATTAATTCCAAACGCCGACACAGCTGTTCATGCCTTGAAGTTGACCCTAGTAATTTGTCGAGATATCTCAAATGTATACATACATACCTGCTATTACAACGAGGTAAACAGCAATAAAACAGATCAAGCATCATGTATCATTTGTCGAAAACTTCTTCCTCTCAATCGCATGCTAATCCTTTTAAAGTCTCGAAGGCACTGAGCTGCCTGAAAGTCCCACTCTGTAGTTGTTTCAACTGAAATGAAGGATCTGATTGGTAGAAACCTGGGGCCTGTACCATGTAGCCGGTTTAGGTGGCTAGCCAGGTAAGTTTAGGATTACTTTGCGCCAACCCTGGGTTTTAGGTACCATGAAAGTAACTCAGCTTTAATCGGTGTTCATCGCCATGGTAACTTACGCTATACGGCTAACCTGCTCCGGAGCAGGCTATGATCTAGATTAGAGATCTCACATCGAAAATAAACC
Organism: Triplophysa tibetana; assembly: GCA_008369825.1. Lineage (NCBI taxonomy): Eukaryota > Metazoa > Chordata > Actinopteri > Cypriniformes > Nemacheilidae > Triplophysa > Triplophysa tibetana. The sequence goes on from CM017898.1 coordinate 3,032,092, forward strand.
AATCAGCGGCGAGCAAATTTACATATAAGTGAGGCAACTAACTCACAATGCGTGTTACAATGGTTAGTTATTTTTAATAATGTTTAATAAAATAAAAATACTAACATAAAATGATGTAAATATATATTACAAATACAAAATCAAAAAATGGTGACTATGTAGGTAAAATCTGATTTTAGAGCTTACATTTGCTGGCTTTCCCTTAAACATGAAATTAAATGTATTTATACTGTTATTGTACCACATACAATATGTATTTCTTTGCATTGCATTTTTTACATTCCTGTCTGTGGGGCAGAACATTTAGGAACACTTCCAGTTTCACTGTGTTGGGTGAAACATTTATCTTCGTTGTCCACTGAAGAAACCTTCTATTATACAGCTACAGTAAGATACAGACAAAACCATAAATTGACCGGTGAAATCACATATTTTTAACACTGCTATTTTAATCTTTTTGTTATCAAGTTACACTTACAATGAACCTAAATAATGTATCATAGAGTAAACCTACATTTTTAAATGTTTAAGACGTTTTTAATACTTGTAATGCCTACAACATTCCCTATGCATGTGTGTTTTTGTCAGTGCTTTAAGGAAGGTAAAGTATAACAGGGCTGTTTGATAGCCTGTTGGTGGGAGACGGGGGTCCCTATGTATGCCAGAGGTTTTTGCTATCCTGACCGCAGAACCACTTCAACATGGCCCTCAATCAAACCAGAGTCAGGATTGAGATGACCATCGGATTTTTAAATGAACACTTCAACTGACAACTAAGTTCACATACTGGTATTTTTTATTTAACCTTCTTTATTAAGAGTAAGCTTCTCTAGTGTATTTTGTTCACAAAATACATGTGTTACTTCTGTAACCTTTGGAGGTATCAGTTTCTGGGGAAGGTTGTGAAATGTCCTACAATAAAAGAGACACCAGTAACATAAAATATAAATCCTCACATTCTCACTTGTGCCATAATGAATAGTAGGCTACAGTACATTTATCTTTTTAACTTTGTCAGCACACAGATCGTTTCGCTTCATCATGTGCTTCATCCTCATTAATAAAGGTAAACTAAATGATAACTAATGTTAGCAGGGTATGTTCATCCACTGTGGGGGCACATACACACATAAAACACATCATATTACATTACTGTAATATTTACCTTACTACAGTATACTACAGTAAATGTGTGTACTATATAGTCGTTCAACTTGTGCTTTAACTCAATCAGCAGTGTTTCTGAAACCGTTCTCTCTTGCGTAAACAGCAGAAACAGTATTACTCCGTGGCTGAAAAACATTTTTGTGTTACTAACATTTGCGCATAATTATTTCCTAAGAAACCTACGTAACTCCCTCTATCCATGTTGAACGCGATTGGTTTAGCGATCCCAACGTCACTCGTTCATGTGCACGCGCGCACAAACTAATCTTAGCTTCAGGATCAAAGCTTGAGTTGACAAAGAAACTCCTGGAGCTGCTTCATGGTACCAACAAAGCTTGATCACGTTGGTTTGGTTTTGACAACCCAAAACTAATCCTGTAACCCAGAGTTTGTTCAACTACCATCATGGTACAGGCCCCTGCTCTGGAAGGATATATGTACTTTAAATGTCTGAATCTGTTTTCTTGGCCGGGGACGGGGAACTGGGAGGTACTAGGGTTTAAAGTGGGCGTCCCCGCCCACTTTAAAGCGCATGCGCAATAAAAAAGACGTTTGCATTGCTTACTTCTGTATACGCGAACATGTTCAAACAACACGGGGATGGATTCGATTTTAATGTGATTGAGCATATTTATGGTGTCTTTACAATTGTGTCTTTTTATTTACGGATTTTTATAACAGTGCTGTCTTTGTAGTCACAGAGGATGTCATTCCAAAACGTTAAAATATTTTGTGATACGTGTTCACATTTGAAATGGCATGATTTCTGTTTAAAAAAGAGCCCTTTAACAAACCAAGGCTTGAAAATATCAGAGCTTTTACATTTTTTAAACGTTTTTATAATTAGTGTTGTTTATCTGTGCATTTACAACCTGAGTACTGCTGGTTTACAGCAACTGCACGTCTATTTCTAATGTACTTTTCTATTGTTCTTCTCTTTTTCTCACATTTTTAATAAATTGTATTGCTGTTTTATTCTTTCTTTAAATCTAATTTGTGATCTTAAATAATGTGCATTTTAAAGATAAGTCTTATTTCTCTTCAATCATTTTATGTTAAAACACTTTGAATTGCCCTTGTGTATGAAATGTGCTATATAAATAAACTTGATTTGCTTTGCTTAAGACGCACTTACTCTATTAACGAATTGTTCAAGACAACTCGGATTTCGGGAATTACCGACCTCAAACCCAGAAGTAAACGAAATAACCAGTGGCGCATGCAGAGCGTTTACCAAAGTGAAATGATAATACGTAAAAAACAATTAAATAAGTCATAACCAGCCTATAAGAATATGACGTTTTTAATGTATTTTATTAATTGTCATTAACTATAGCAAGGCAATATTTTGCAATGATGCATTTTGTTTTAATCCCGCAGTCGTAACGAGTGTCTGTTTAGTTATATTTCTAAAATCTGATATGACGAGGTTTGTTTGTTAAAGAGACTGTAAGTTTTATATTTGGCGTCACATTTAAAAAAACAAAATATACTTACTTGCCATACTCGTACAGCCGTACCATAAGGTTTTTATAGCAATTCAATATATACATGAGATAGTAGAAACATGACCTACTAATCTCTCTTCAAAATGAACTAATGGCCAGTAAACTCAGAACGTTCCCCTATGGTTCCCATTTGGATGTTTTGTAAGCAACCATAAGAGAACGTTGGCAGAACGTTCCCTTCAGATCATATTTTACCAAAGCTAACGTTCCCAGAACTGGGAACCAAAGATTGTTAGCTGGGTGTGTGTTTCTTCCATTCTTCTATAAAAAAATCTGGTGGTTCTTGAAATTTCTGAATTTTCTTCATTCAAGTTCTACATTATCTATAGCTAAGGCTGTTGGAAGTGCACAATATATCCAGGTTTTCAACTTATTTCTTTTGGCATGTTTTACACGATTGCACACTGAAATAGGCAACTATAGTGTATATCAAACCATTGTGCACTGCATCAGGTTTATTTTAATTTTAGCGGTTCGCTTTAAATTAACATTTCTCGTTGTATTGTTTCTGTTTATGGCGATGATAAAATAATTTAAAAAGTAATACGCACAGTAAGGTACATAATCAGTGACGGGCGCTAGGGGTGCTGTGCACGGAAGAATAAACTCACAAACGGAAGTGACGCAGTGTGCGCAATTTATATCGTTTTTAAGTGAAAGTATGGCAGCCTCGGTTGATGTGGGATTAAAGTTCGTCGCGTTCGCTTACTGTAACGCACTTTACGATAACACAAACATCTACACGATTATGTGTCCGATGCACGCTGGTCACGTCATGTTTATTTTTTATTTGCAGATTGACGGCGGCACTTTAGAAAAACGAAAGAAAACCAGTGGTGTGAATCGGTAAGCAACGTGCAGGAAAACATAAAGCGCTCTGATATGCAACACACTTGATCTAATAATTAGTTTGCACAAGTTGAACGTGATAGCTGGTGAATTAAAAGTATTTGTGACGTGTTAGTTTAGCATCATGTGTTAGTTAGCATATCATGCACATTTATTACGCTGCTCTCTCGTTCGTCTGTCTGTTTGTTTGATTAGTCAAGTTATTTATATATATATATAATTACTATTTTCTCTTTATTCTCTGTAAAACAAAAAAGTAATTGAGATTTTATTTCTGCCCCAGAACTAACAAAACAACGTACCACATTAAAAAAACACTGTGGTTTGCCATAGCACTCTATTGTAAATTGTAGTAGCATATGTTATGTGATGTGGTAATAACATTATAGTGTATTATATTTAATGTAGAATATACTGTACTGATTACTGTAGTCTTAAGTCGTGGCCAAAAGTATTGGCAGTGACATAAATGTAGTGTTTTGCAAAGTTTGCTACTTCTGTATTTCTATTTTTTTTGCTACACGTTTCTTCTGTATACAGGATAACTTAAGTTAGCATATCTAAGTTTTAAAGACGTTTCTTGGCCAAAACATAATATGCAAAGTGTCAATATTTATATATATTTTTTTTTTCCATAACCGGCATGCTGAATATTAGCTTCTGGGCCAAATACTGATAGATGGCAAACCTTTCTTGCCTTATTAGAGCTCTGAGTTGATCACAGTTTTTGGGCTTCTGCTTATCGACACTCTTTTTAAAGATTGACCACAGGTTTTCTATATAGTATTGACATCTACGTAGTTTCTTTTTTTTGCACTATTTAGAATGCATCAGATCGCTCTGCATATTAATCTATAACCAATGTGGATGAACACCACAAAAGCTTAAGCAGAACCAATCCAATCACAGCATTAATGTCACTGCCAACACTCTTTGCCATGACTGTACTAGGAAGGTTCCAAACACTATAGTTTATATATATATAAGGGATGCACCGATATGTACATTTTGGCCGATAACAATAACCGATCATTTTTAACACTGGAAGCCGATAATGGATATATTGGGCGATATATAGTATCTAAATATTAATCTTACGTTATCTGAGACCAAAACAAAAGAAAAACAGGGTTACCATTAGTTCTCTTTTTTCCCCTGAAAATCGTGTACCGAGCCTACTTTACACTAGTGAAAGATTCTATAAGTATTCAACTAGTCTTGTATGTTTATTTAATAAACTAATCATTAATGTTCTTCCAGAGCAACCCAGAAAAGTGTTCCTTAATGGCCACATGTCTAACTGGTGTCAAGACAGAAAGCGTTCAGACACCAATCGGCTTTAAAAAATTAGCTTTTGTTCCTATAATTTACACATTTATAAATATCTACACACTGTACCTACATTAAAAATGTTAAGCTAATTACAGTAGGTGAATGATCATGACAGAAAGACAGCACTGTATTGGATTTTAACTGTGAGCTGCGTGCAGCTGAAGTGGTTTAACCAGAGAAAGTGATTCATAATTTTATGAATTTTTTCCAAGCCAATAACTTTGTTATTCATTCACCTTAGGATTTACAACTTGGCAGAATGCTTATTTTCAAAAACAGCAACATTACAAACTGCATGAAATGTTATTTCCATGATCTCATGTATTGTACTCTTTAATATGGCACATTGTTTCTTGTAATTTTTTAAAACTATGTATATTGGTTTTGATATAAGAATTCAAACATGAAAACAATACAAGAGCATTTGAAACAAAACTAAATCTACATGTTATGGTTCTATATAACTCTTAATACAGTCAACTCTTTTTGTTATTTTATTTTTTATCAACGGTCAGACTCAAAATTGATTGGCTATGGATGTGGAGGGAGATCCAGACCCTGAGCTGAATAATCAGGGGTTGGACGAAGAGCTTGTGTCTTTGAGATCTCAAGCAGAGTTGCTGAGACGGGAACTACAGACATGTAAGGATGAACTTCAGAAGCTACAGAAACAGCTCAACCAAAGCGATCGTCTCCAGAAGACAACAGAAAGCTACAATGAGGATCTCAGACAGCAGGTGAGTCTGATGCAGTTGTTAATTTATGGACCATGAAATCAAAGCTAGTGTTTTGTGTCCAATGCTTAGGCCAATATTTACATTGTGACATGTAACGAATGAACTTGAACTGACATTATGTGTAGGACATTTGTTTGTTTATGATTGACGTGTTGCTCTTGACTTGTCTTAGGTCGATCGACTGAGTGCAGAAATCCACGAGAGAAAGAAAAAAGAGAGAGAGAAGATGGATGCTGAGGTTCAAACGGAAGAGTACTCCTGGACGGAGACAGGTGAGCTGTGCTCTTCGGTACCACAGTTCAATAATCAATTCACCTGCAGCATTGATGTGGAATTTAAAAGCAATTTCTTTCTTAAAACAGATTATTATAATTATTATTATGGCGGATACTATCAGTCAGAAACAGAGATGGTGGCAGAAACACAAGAGGCTGTTGCCACGGAAACACAGGAGGGTTTTGCCACGGAAACACAGGAGGCTTTTGCCACACAAATTGTAGAGTCATCAGAGCAAACTGATGTGTATCCATTAATGACGGAGACTCTGCCAGTCGACCCTGAGCAGCAGGATGGATCAAAAGTTTTAAAACAAACCGAGGTGGGATTATTTGTCCCAGACAGTCGATATGTTCCGTTTTTTTCTGTTGTAAAACCATTTTATTCAACAGAATTGGTTCAGCAGCATTTATCCACTGAGCTTCTTTATCGCATTTCATTTTACTCAGTTTCTGCTGTATTTTCAGGAGACGTCTGGAGAAGGCAACTCTATCGCAGACATGCTCCGAGCAACTGCAGAAGAGGCCCTGAATCAGACCAACTTTGTGTTTGATGAAACTTCCGGCATGTACTACGACCACAGCACCGGATTTTACTACGATTCTGTAAGTTCCTTCTACATTATCATCTAAATAAACGTTTGATTCTCTTGGGACATCTCACGATTGTTCACCGGCCATTTCTTTGTGTAATCTTGTATGATCGGAATCGTCCGTGCTAATGTGTTTTTTCCTCTTTCGCAGTCCACTCAGCTGTACTATGATGCCAACACCGGCATGTATTATTATTACGACCCGGAAAGTGGAAAATACCAATTCCACTCGAGGATAGAGGTGCCCGCCGCACACCCTGACGCGGAGCAGACGCCCCAGAGGAAGAGCAAAGACTGGAAAAACAGGAAGTCGTTGAAGAGCGCAGATAGAACTTCCTGTCCCGAAGCAGGGGTGAGATGCACACGGACACACTTTTGCATTCGCAATGTTTTGTATTTGCTTGTTGATGCTCCTTTCCAAGAATCTCCAAAGCCCAACCCAATTGAGATTTGGATTCAATTCAAGATTTCCTAGTTCTCTTGTTGCCCGAGTCTCTGTTTTCAGTATTTCTTCTGAGAGTTTATTCCACAGCTTTGTAATTTACATTTTACGCATTTGGCAGACGCTTTTATCCAAAATGACTTGCATTGCATTATCCTATACATTAATACATAGGTATGTGAAATCCCCTGGGATCGATCCCACAACCTTACGATGTTAACGTAATGGTCTTACCACTGAGCTACAGGAAAGCTGGTGTGTTGAATAGTGTTGGTGGATTTTGAGAGTCAGTGGAACAGTGGTCTTAGAAAGGGATCTGTAGAAGAGCTTAGTAAAGCTGACAGTTTGCTGTTCCTTTTGCTGTAGGTTCAGGATTTGACTAACTCAATGGGTCAGTTGAAGATAGAACGTGTCAAGCGGATTGAAGTCAGAGGTACGCTCTTGTTTATAGATTAGTTACTGTAGCTTCACTTCATGGTTTAGGTTGTAAGGATGTGACATGTTAATAAACGTCAACATTTAACATGGCAGAATTCACTTTTTTTGGGTGACGGTGCCAAAATTAGTTCTGCTTTGATTTGAGATAAAAACTTTTTTTTTTTTTTTTAGGGAAATTACATTTAGCCATCTAGTGGACGCTTTTATTCAAAGTGACATTCCAGAAACCTTGAAAGTGTGGAGGAGTGTTGAAAGCAATAAAGAGATTAATGATCTTAGGGAGAGAATAATATGAGAAATATAATTGCAAATTTAAAAAAAGTCAAATATTAGGTTTCTAGCTTTGGATGGGGGTTTAGTTTTTAGCCTGGTTTGTTTGACTATTTATTTTTTTCAGTGTTGCTAGACATAAAGTTGAAGCCATGGGGTAGCAGTAAATGCAGGTTTGTTCACATAGACCCTTAAGTTTGAATCTGACACAACATTTCCCCACCCCATCCTGGCCTCTTATATTCCTAATCTTCCAAATTAAAATACTTTGGAAAGTGCTCGAAACTGAGACTCAGGTGACAATCTTTTTTGGTGACAAACAAGCAAATACAAAACTTGTAACAATTCTTATGGAATCCCTACTGGATATCCCTCCTTCATCTGATTGGCCGAGTGTTTGCTGTCTCGAAGGACCATAAAGAGGCGGGGGCTGAGGTTGCCAATCAGCCTGAAAGCCAACACAAAGGAAAAAGGGATGATACCACATCACATAAAAAAACACGCAGATCTCGATCCCGAAGCCCCCCGCGACCCAGCGCAACAGAAAGATCCAAAAAAGGCAAGAGTCGAGACAGAAGCAGAGAGCACTCGACAGACAAAAAGAAAACTCGGAGACGGAGCCGGTCGCGTTCACATGACGCACACAGCAGGAGACGGAAAGAGAACGGGTCCCACTCGGATGACTCGCACGGCCGAAGGAGAAAGAACAGTAGGAAGCAGAGAAAGAGATCACGTTCGGATAGTCGCAGAGAGCGGAAGTCACGTTCAGTTGGTGTCAACGGTGAGAGTGAGCCGGAGGAAGGAGAGATCACCGGGTCGGATGGAGAGAAAGAACCATTATCGTCATCCTCATCAATTTCATCACCTGTTCAACCCGCTCATGAGAGTCCAGAGAGAGAAATGGAAGCACAAGTGCAGGAAGGTGAGCAGAACGAACGATAGAATCAATGTTAGATGTTTCAAGGCAGACAGAGGTGGAAAAACATGACGCCCCCTGGAGACTGCTTATGATGTTTTGGTCACTTAGGGATGGTCTGGGGCTTCATTCCGATTAAATAACCGGTTTTAAACATTCATATGACTTTCTTCATTTGACCTGTTTAAACTTCACGAGATGTACATGTGTCTGAGAGATGCATGTATTTGTATTTCAGAAGCCTGGCCGCCATGCGTTCGGGTAACGGTTGTTCGTTCTCCTGTATTGGAGACCGGAACGCTCTTCATCCTCACAGCTGACACTGTTGCCACAATTGGCAGGTCAGTAGAATACGTGCGGTTGTTCAGGTGTGTGTTGAACCTGAAAGATTTAAGTGTATGTTTGTATCTCTTGTTGCAGAGAGAAAGACATGAATCACGCCATCAGAATCCCGGAGATGGGTGTTAGTAAGGTAAATGACACAATACTGTGAAATCAAACTAAACACAGTTGCTCTGACTTCAGATGAGTGATGGTTGATAAAATAGTTTAAGGATCAATTACTTTGTCGTGTTTGTTTGTGTGTGTGTGTGTGTAGTCCCATGCAGAGGTTTATTTTGACCAGGAGAATCAGGGTTACCTGTTGATCGATCAGGGCAGTCAGAACGGCACTGTCATCAATGGAAATAGAATATTACAGGTAACAGTATCCGAGCGCATCATGGACACCTCGGAAGGTTGATCATTTATTGTAACGTTTTTCAACCTGTTGTTTGGTAACTGTGTCTGTGTAGCCCAAAGTTCGCTGTGACCCTTACCTTCTGACCCACGGAGATGAAGTGAAGATGGGTGAGACTGTCTTGTCCTTCCACATTCACACCGGAACCAACACGTGTGATGGCTGTGAACCGGGACAGATCATAGCACATCTGAGTCGGCATAAGAGAGAGGAGAACTCTGGTACACACACACAGATTAGTTTTTTCTATTAGTCAGGGTATCCCTTGTTTTTCCACTTGGTCAATGTTGTTTTTTATAATTATTATCAGAGTGAATCTGAAGTCTCGGTGTGTTTCAGGACCTATTCTTAGTAAAGAAGACAAAGAAATTCAACGACAGAAAGAACTCAAGATGATGAAAGTTAAATATGGTCTTAAAGTAAGTTTTTATGTGCTTTCCTTCATACAACAACACAAAAAAAATTATATTCACTTCTTACATGACGTTAAGATCAGCTGCGGCGTTTCACTAAAATCTATGGTATGGCAAAATTCATCTGGCCATACAACGACGACCTTCCATAGTACAGAACCATAAATTATACCACATCATATCTAAACAAAACACGTACAAGAACCCACGAAACTGAAAGAATGCACAAATATGTACAGAGACTTGCAGATAACAAACTCATACCCTCATATTGTTTAAAATGTACTGTTTAAAGCTCTAATTCTACAGCAAAAGGGCGACTCCAACAAAATTTTTACTAAACCATTTGTTCAAACCCACAGCCAGATGTTGTCATAAAATCCACCAACGAGTATGTTATCGGGTACGAGTCTAAAATATAAGCCAAACATTAAATGAAATTTACAGCAAACACGATTCAATATAAAACATGTCTTACCTCTAATCCAAGAGTAGCAGCGTGGTTGAAGCATTGCAAAATCTGTGACAAAAAATATCAAAAAGACGTGGAATGAACTGCGACTGTGCAACAGTGGCACATGGAGTACATTTTTTAACTTTTCACAGATAACGTAACAAATATTATTCATAAAGACGCTATATTTGTATATCTGTCTTCGGCAGATGAAATTGTTGTTTGACTTTTAAAATAAATAATAATAATTGGCAATATGTTGACATTCACTACTCCTTGCCGTAACATACACTTTATTATTAAACTCATGTAAGGAATTGTTTTTATCGTTTCTTCATTTTGTTGAAATAAAATACCTGCATGATTTAATATGTGATTTGAAAATGAAGACTAGTGAAATATGGATTCAAACCTGCATCTCGAAAGTGTCAAAATTACTAGACACATGTCTTAGTCACTACACCATTAAAGCTGTTGAAGAAATATACAGCACTCTACAATATTTTGATAATATTTAATGATAATCATTATGCACACTTTGTTTCCACTGTTTTGTCTGAATGCTAGGGTGCGGCAAATGCCATAGTCGCCCTGGTTAAGATAATGGAATAAGTTTTTAAATTGTGCAGGTCAAAGAATGTGTGGGGTTCAGTGCTGCCCTCTGTTGGCCAGGACTGTGTTAGTTCACGCAAAATGCCAATTCTCTCCTTTATTCACCATCATGTTTTTCAAACATGGGACTTTTTCCTTCCTCAAAACATTCATCAAAATATCGTCATTTATGTTCTGCAAAAGATAGGTAGTCAAATAGGTTTGAAATTACATGAACGTTTAATATACCTGAAAATTACAGATTTGAGTATTGTTTGACTTTTGGAAGATTCTTTGAAAAGAATATTTCTCATTAATCATATGTATCACTGCTGTGCTGATGCTTTGTCATTTTTGAAGGCATTAAGAGTCTTGTTTGCATTTCAGAACAATGATTATGAAGAGCAGAAGGCTGTTAAGAACAGCAAGTATAAAGACAGAGCTGAAAACCGCCGGCAGACGGTAGGGAGCAAGGGAGCATTCCAGAGAGACGACGCTCCGGCTTCGGTTCATGTGTATGTGACATCACCTGTCCAGTCAAATCATTTACCTTTAAAATAATACGTTTTGTCAAAGTTTGTGTTCTTGTGGCTTTATGTAGTGAAATAGGTGATGAGAACAAGGGTAAACAGATGCTGGAGAAGATGGGCTGGAAACGTGGAGAGGGGCTCGGCAAGGATGGAGCCGGCAGGAAAGATCCGGTAAGAAATCATTTCAGTGTTTTGGTTGTGAAAAATGCATAGATGCCTTGGATTGTACAGTAACTTCATTTTTTGTGTTGCAGATCCAGCTGCAGCTGCGTAAGGCTCAATCTGGTCTTGGCTCTGGAGTCGTTATGTCTATAGAGGACGCCAATCTCACCAAAACCAAAAACCAGCGTAACTGGGAGCGGGCACGGGAACGCTTTACAGATGCATGCCTGACTGACTCCGCCCATCCTGATACTAGCCAATCACCTAGCACTTTGGTCAAAATTCATGAATCGGAGTGACTTACCTTGAATTCTGTGGAACTGTTGCTGATTTTGAAGTTTGCTGCTATTCAACTTTTCAGTGGGTGCAACAAAGACAGAATTCTGACATTTTTGTAAATTGTTTTTTAGTTCTTTTTAATCAAACGTTGTTTTTCCCCAAAATTGAAAAACAAAAAATATCTCAGACAAATAAACAAAGGTCTGTAAAAGTGTTTTCCTCGTGTTATATAAGTGTCCGCTGAAACTCGGTCAAACTGTATCTTTAAAGCAATGTTTTGCGGATCAATCGTACCCAGCTTTTGCGGTGACAGCTGCAGTTAAACCTGTGGAGCGATGTATGACCTGTCAGTCGGGACATAATTACTTGCGTCAGTCTTCTGTCAAGAGGCATCAAGTGCTTAGCTGCTGTTCGTCCAAGGGCAACAAATAACATGCAGGACAGAACCAAAACCTTTGTGAAACTTCTGTGTGACCTGAATTTATCCACATAAAAAGGTGTTGTGGTTCACATGGCTTCTGTATTGTGGTCAACTTCGCCATATCGTATACGCTTGTTACTCGTGTTATGCGTTATTGGGTACCTCAAAGCCTGTGTGAACATGTCTCGGTCCAATCTCACCCCAAAGTGAAGAGAGAAGAATATATATATGGAGTTTGGGTTGGGTGGGATCCTTTATGACACTGTCGAAGATAAATTGATATTTTTTTATAATTTATAACAGGTTTTATCACTTCGGAGCTAGTTTGTAATTTAATATATTCGCTGTAATGATACAAATTACCATTATAACAAGTTCACTATGGTCTTCCTTTAATAATCATGTGTTGTAAATTTGAGGTAATAAAAATTGTAATCGGTCAACCGCTAAAATATTGTGACTACACTTTTGGTGTAATGCATGTAGCTGGTTTTAAATTCTTGTTTAAAAAATCCACAAAATAGTACTAGGTTGAAATAGTTTTTAATCTTTATGAACTCAAAATGTGGGTTTGAAATATGACCCTGGCTGGCATAAGAGAGGGCTTGTTGCCCAGCACTCAAAGCGTACCCGACGGCGCTAGGACCCCACACGTGCGCTTTCTGTTCGAGTGGGTGAAGAAGTTCTGAGTGAGAAACATCGCCTACCTACAACCTCAAAAGTTCCCAGTCAGCTCTGACTTTCGTACGAACGGGGGGAGAGAATGCTGTCAGAATGCGCTTTCGACGAGGCCTGGCCGGTAAATAGGTGGGATTTCATGTAACCGAACCGCTCGGCGAGGTTTGGACCGGGGACGTGGAGAGATGAGCGCGGTCACGCAGCCGCTGTCCAACGGACCCCAGAAAGAGGTGAGATTCAGATTCCAGTCCACGTTCGAAAGTTTCCTACAAAACACCAGTTGTTTGCTTTTCATCCGGCCTTCGAAGGTCGTTTCATAACTTGGTGTTGCTATTTTTTAACGAGAAGTCTGTTGGGTTTGCGTTTGTTAAAAGTGCAAAAGGGATAGGCTGAATGCCACAGCGGATTATTTGAGCTATTCTCTATGTGCGGGATACAGTTTATATCAATTTAAAATGGTCAAATGCTTCAAAAATATTGTGGCCTGTTCGCTATAAACGCATGGATTTGTTTGCGTATGTGCAAATAAAGGCTAAAATACACTACATGACTTTTTCTCAGATTTTGCCCAGATTTTCAGTCTGGACTTGTTGCAGAAAGAGTCTGTGCCAGTCTGCAGATTTGATCAGTTATTACGTTTTTATCTGAAACTTTCAATTAGTCTGCAAGTGTATGATGTCTAGTTAAAAAAAATCTGTTCACTTTTCTATTATTTAGTTGTTTTATTGTTTGTCACCCAATTAAAATTCATGTCAATTGATGTTATATTTTTGAGTGAGACTGTAAGAGCAGTTTTGTCTGAATGTTACATTTGTATTCGAAATTTTAAATGAACATTCCATTCCCTCTAAATGTTACATTCTACGTTCCAAAGTTCGATACATTGTGTCTTCTGTCATTTCAGCGGGGCAGTTTTCAAGTTCTCCAGCAGGGGGAAGTCACGGGTGGGGTTGAATTTTAGAAAACAGAGGATCAGCTGTATTACACAAACATTAGAAATCCTCTCGTATCTATTTAGTTACCATGGTGATTTAAATTTAGAATATTTAACTAGTCGGATCTTAATTTAGAACAGAAGGTACGTTACTGTTATCTTGCCTCAGGTCAGCAATTAATACGACATGCGGTGGAGGATTAAATTGTACAGCTTTATTCATAATAAAAGGCTTTCATTGAATAAAAAAAGCGTTGAGATGAGATGTAGTGATCTTGAATAGAGACATCTTGCTATACCAGCTGAAATGTACTGGATATGTCGGAACGCTGGGGATTGTAAAGAAGATCTAAAACTTCCACCCTACAGCCTAAATATAATTAAAATGTCCTGCCCTGTGGAAGATGTACAAACCTAAATAATAGTTGTAAGTTATTAAAAAGGATCAATCATTTTCATAGGCAATCTAATCCAAAGATCATTGTAATTTGATTAGCTCTGCTTTGTAGTTCTAAGAATTGCTGATTGAGAAGTAATTAAATTTCTAAGGTTGACAGTTCATGTATAATTGCTCTTCTTCTGTAATTTAATAATACAAGAGAGGTGTAAAAATACCTTTAATTACTCTCTAGCACCCAGCCCTAGTCTTACAATCTGAATCTGTTGAGATCGGTATTTCCAAAGTAAAATGTCACACTTCTACCTCAGGCATAGAATACAGGAGATAACATATGAAAGTTTAGTGTGTTGTGTCATTTCAGGTATACAGTAATGACAAGTGATACAGTAAACCAAGAAAATAGTAATGATAGCCGGAGATGCAGAGATAAGGCAGTCCCACACACAAGAGAGGCTTTTTAGTTTTAGGGTTTTTTTTCAGGTTAATACTTTTGTAGTTGTGCTTTATCAGAATACTGAGATATCTGCGGCCTACAGATGAAGCAGAGATGTGGTGATATGCTGCACTCGTATTCATGTGATAATTCTTTAATTTATAGTGAATAAAACACTTTCCATATCTATGCTATATTGTATAATCCGTTTTGTGCCCATGCAATAATTTTTTGAGTAAACTACCGCACAATAAGAGTTCTATGTACCTGGTTCTGGATTCTATAATTTCAGATGTTTAGAAATAATCTGATGGAATAAATGAACACATCAATTCAATTCAACTCGATTATATTATAATTTATGTATATATACATATTGAGAGCATCGAATGATGGTAAGATGCTGTCATTGTCTAACTGGTGACGCGTTTGTGTCTTAAAAAATGAGAACCGTGAACGTAAGTTTGAGACACACTGTACGTCCTGACGCTTTCCGTTACTCTCCGTTATTTACGACGTCTGATGTGACGAGCATACAGATGATGATCACTGCGTGAAAATGGTTCTCAAATAGATGGCATCGAGAATCCCAGAGCTTCGGTACTCGTGAAATGGGGTTCAAATCCGTAGTGGTTTCCCAAAATGTGCCACGGCACGCGCGCACACGGTTGGACAACCGAGGTGTCATCGATCTGACATTTTCTCATAAATAACGGCGAAACGTCATGCATCGCGCGTAAATCCACGGGAGCGTGAACATGGATCTCCTCTTCATTTTTCCTTGACGCGCACCGACGGAACGGGAGGCGGGCGGTGGGCTGAACCGAGCGAATTGACTACCGGCCAATGCAACGGGGGAACGGCGGCGTGACAGCGACCCGGGAGCGGGGAAGTCAGAGGGACATTGCGCGGCGTGGCTGGGACTCGTTCCTCCGGGTATAACGCGGAACGATGGGCTGCGCTCCCAGCATCCACGTCTCGCAGAGTGGGGTGATCTACTGCCGCGACTCGGACGAGTCCAACTCGCCGCACCAGACCACCACCATATCGCAAGGCACGGCGACCACCCTGCACGGCCTCTTCATCAAGACCGACGCGGCGGACACGATTCCCTCCGTGATCGCGTACCAGAGCAGGCTCACACGGACCGGCTCGCAGCGGGAGCGCAAAGAGAACAGCGGCGGCCACATCTGCATAGAGGCCGAGACCCAGACCAGCAAAACCAGCGTTAAGGTACACAGTATGAATGAAACGTAAACATTGCGTCTTGCTTAAACGAATGAATGAATGAATGACAGTCAAGACGGTTTACATCACGTTGTTTCATCAATAATTTGGTGGTTTCGTTTATGATGCCTTTCCACAAATTATTGAAAAAGGAAGCCAGGGTCAATGAGTTTGCGTAAACTATCAACGGTGTTGTGTTTGCATGATTTTACATTCATACACAATACTCGTTCAGAATGCGCATTTAGTATATACAATATTGAACTGAAAATGCTTGATTGTGTTGCAAACATTTGTTCATTAAGAAAGTCTGAATAAAATAGTTTTACTGTAAAAAGTCAAGCAGTTAACCCCAAAACAGCTTGCAGGTTGATCCTGATGGGCAGAAGCAGAGAAAACCAACTTTAAATACAAATATTAAACAATGACTCTAACATAATTGTGTTTAGTTTGGATAGCAAAATAAACAGACTTATCAGCTTTTAAAATAGAGAAAACTCTTCTCATATCTTTAGTGGTTGGCTGTGTATCAAAATTCATCTGTCACTAGGTGATATGTTGACACTGTAATTTGTTTTATGTTTAAAGTTATTAAATTATATTTCTGATCTCGCTATTTGCTGTTTCTACTTTTTCATCTTTATAGTGCGTATTTGTTTGAGCCTAAGCAGTTCGTGACAACATGTCATAGTTGATTTAAAGGCAATTTTTGTGGACATTTTGCTCTGTAATCAATTTGTGTTGTGTCTTTGGTATTGATCTCCAGTGTTAAACCTGAACCTCGAAGCAAAACCAATTGAGAGTCGTCGCATGTGATAGATAGTACAGTGACCCCAAAATACATTTGGACATGTGCCAGGCATATGAATGTCTTTTCATTAGATAACGCAATTGCAAATCAAGTGATGTTTATTTTAAAGACAGCACGAGCACACCTCTCCTGCAAAACATTTCACTCAGAGCAATTGGTTGAGTTTTAAATGAAACCATCTTAGATGTACTGTTCAAAATAACGAAATGTATTTGGACACTTTGTCAAACTTGTTCGTAGTTAATGTGATGAACTGCACCTGTGGTTAGGCGCCACCTGTGTGAAACCGAGCCGAACTGATTTCATACATTTACTTAGAATCACACTGACGGCAGTTAAGTTAAACATAATTGCAAAAAAGGCAAAGAAATATATTGTTGGTTCTAGCAGTCAAACTTTGGAGCTCGAGCTTTATTTTGCATCTAATGCAATGAAATTTGGTTTGGGGAAGAGTTCAAATGCATTCAGGGCAACTGTACTTTCTATTACATGAACAACACTACAAATGAAGCATTATTGAATCATGCAGAAAGTACCATGGTAAAAAATCAATCAAACTGTTTTTGGACATGTCTCGATTGTAATACCATGGTCTTCTATTTAAATCATATTGTTTATACGAAACCACTGTCTCCATCTGATGTCATTGAATCATGTCACCGCAAGATAACTTTATTTACCTTTGAGTATATGGCATTAGATTTATTTATAGAATTTTAATATCTTTCAAATAGTTTCCAATACATTCTGCATTATGGTATTGGAACCCTGTTAACATAACTGTCACGTTAAGAAGAAGTATCAACCTTATCTCAGGGAATGTTTTTACAATCTGATTGTTTGTGAAATTAGCTTGACTAGAAATTCCACACTGCAGGTGAACAGCCACACACATAAAAATCACAACATCTTTCGTTAATTTTGTGTAAGAGTGATGCATTGTTTGGTTAAAGAATAGTGAAATGTGTTTTATTTGGGTCAGTAGTTTGTCTGTGGTCAGTGAAACTGATTCGACTGAATGACCCCTCATACACAATGGAATTCCTATAACACAACACAAATCAAATACTAAACTCGCTTTATAAACCTAAATGGACCATTTATAGATTTGTGTATAGATTTGTGTAATGGCTTTAGAGGAAACTCTGTGTCTGTGTGTGTTTGTGTTTCTGTCAATATGAAAGGAGATGTAGAGATTATGGTACAGTCTGCCAGGCGTGTGCGTGTGATAAAGTCAGCTGCTCTCTTGCTCCAAGACTGGCAAGGAACTCAATGATGCCATTGAAGTGTGTGCAACTCTTTCACACACTCTCTCTCTCTCTCTCTCTCTCTCTCTCTCTCTCTCTCTCTCTCTCTCTCTCTCTCTCTCTCTCTCTCTCTCTCTAACACACACACACACACACACACACAAACACACAGTGTTCACAGTGATGTAGCCGATATACTCTGTTTTTCAATGTAGTGTGTGTGTCTGTGTGTTTGTTTTCTTGCGTGCGAGAGATGTGTATTTTAGTGTTTGTTAGCAATGTCTTTTCGGAAAGATTTTGTGCTTCTTTGTATGAACTTTGTGTCCGGGCCACAGAGTTTGTTTACCCCTCTGGCTAAGAGATCTGCAGGGTGTGAACAATCACATGCAAAAAAGGATGAGGAATTCAGACCAGATACACACACACACACACACGGACATGTATGTTTTATTATCTCCGTGGGGACAGTCCATAGACGTAATGACTTGTATACTGTTCAAACTGTATATTTTATCCCCTAAACCTAAAGAGCGTACAAAATTGAATTTTTTGATTTTCAAAAATGATCATTCTGTACAATTTATAAGCTTTTGTGCCCGTGGGGACCTCAATTTTGGTCCCCACAGTGACAAGGGTCACCAAGATTTGGTGTGCATTCAGGTTTTGGTCCCCACTAAGATATGAAAACCAAGTCCACACACTGTAACAGTGATATATTTTGGGTACTCTGAGACTTAAGTTTGACTTACAGACACATCACTGTCACTCACAATGTATCCTAATGTTAGGTGTGATCTGATTGGCTGTGGCGACATTTAGACCAGTGACTCCCAAATATTTTCATTCCAGGACCTACCTATAGACAGGTAAAATCTATCTTAAGACCCACCAAAATATTTTAATGTAAATATGGGGAGAAAATGAACAGTCATCTTCTTAAAAGAAGAGTAGTTATTATTTCTCTAAATTGAATACATTAAATTTAAGATGAAATACCCACAGTTTGAAAACCCCTGATATATACAGTAGTATGAAATGTCTATCCAGTGATTATTGTCATCCTTATGAACAGGCTCATATCGTGAGCAGATCTGTGTTTTGTGTCTGGGTACAAATTAAGCTTTGTATTTATTATTTATTATCTTGTGTTATTCATTTATTTGGCAGTGATTTACATTCTCCAGCAGAATTGAAATTGAAAGACAAATTTGCAATGTTGGATATGTCCTAAACTATGTTTTTAAAGATGAGTTTGGGGTGAGAAAAGCATAGATTTTAACCCCAGAAGGGTCAATGGGTTCACGGCTTACATTGCGGTGCCAAAAGTTAGGCAGTATTAGTATGTCACAGCAAGTTGTTTATGAACAGTTGTGTTGTCCAATCAGTGTTAATGGCGCCATGAATATGCAAATAAGAACACTAACTGTTTAAGCGGGCCTAACACACAGGGCTTCTGAGTAGTATTGCATACTTCATACCTTCGAAGAGTATTTAGTTTGATAACATTTATGAAAGATAGATTCAGATTAACGATTGTTTTCCGAAAACATACGGCCCGTGTTCACTCTTGAGTTCACTCGCCTTATGCGGTTCATGTCCGACATCTTTTAGCGCTGGGACGGCTCCATATATCAGTTTCAAACGATCTCCAAATCCAGCGTTATATCCACAGTTCATATAACATTCATCACCCAAATGCGGTGAACAAACAAACACATGAACTTAGCAAACATATGCTCTCTATCTCTCCTCCACACAAGTGAAAGGGACGTCTGTCATTCTCCTGCTCTCCTTGCTGCCGCGTGAGCATGCCACGAGGTTTTCACGGAGAGTTGTCCAATAAGGGTCTATGAAAAGTTGTAACAAAACAGTTTTATATGTTCGAAAAAAACTTTCCGAAACCTGTACGATCGCTGGGGGAGTTTATGGAGCCCAGAAATACAAAATGAAGAAAATTGGTAACCAAACAACATTGGCCCCCAATGACATCCATTGTAAGAACACAAAACCACTGAACATTTCTCAAAATATCTTCTTTTGCGTTTCACAGACTTGAGAGCCATATACAAGTTTTGAGCAACATGAATGTGAATGAATGATGGCAGAAGTGTTATTTTGAGGTGAGCAACACCTTTAAGAATGACACATCTGTGTACACAAGATTAGGTTTACTCTTCTTGGAGGTTGTGACCTCAGATTCCCCATGGTATGACCTAAGCATGAATCAACATGATTATGGTGCATCTGCTGTATGTGTTCTAGGTTGAAGTACTGAAAATTACCAACCGGTTCCGAATAGTGTGCTTTTCAGGTTTGACAGAAACTAAAAATAAACATTTTTCTCGCTGTTTGTTCTCCTGTAAGTGGTGTGCGTGTGTGTTGAGGTTACATTATATAGACTGTGTTGTCAGTCGTCCAGAGAAACAGAAGTGCAAAACAGTCCATGATGGGGGCATTAGTAAATTTGTTTATCATTGGGCAGATTCATAAACACTTGAAACATCGTGGGAGTTTGAAGGATCTTGTAGGGTGGGAAAAGAGTGTTTGAAATGTGTTTAAATGTGAAACCGAAGGATGTCTGCTGACTGACAGACAGCTGTCATTTCTAAACTTTAGTTTAGTACCTTATTTGTCAGATAGGGAGGCCAGAAGTGCATCTTCTTACAGAGGCTGAAATTCGGTCCGGGATAACGTCCAATGTATTTAATTATATCATACAGTATGTAGAAATAATACTTTTTTTCAGAATTAAATAAATACTTATTTTTGCCGCCAGTTGTATTGGAAACTAGAAGTATATTTGAGCAGAACAGCATCTTCTTTTTTACTTGCAATGAGTTTAGTGCACATTCGAAGTGAGTGAAAGATGGCAAAAACAGCCAAAGTA
Source organism: Triplophysa tibetana (assembly GCA_008369825.1). Taxonomy (NCBI): domain Eukaryota; kingdom Metazoa; phylum Chordata; class Actinopteri; order Cypriniformes; family Nemacheilidae; genus Triplophysa; species Triplophysa tibetana. The sequence goes on from CM017898.1 coordinate 3,052,825, forward strand.
GAAGTGTGAGTTTAATTTTACCTAGTTAAAACAGATTCATGTCACATCTTTAATCTCTGCAGAGCAGATCCATCCGTCAGGTATTTACTGTGACTGCTAACAAGGGATATGAAAAAAGTGAATAAGTCCCCTGTGTTAGTCATGTCTAGTAAGAGGGGAATTCCCTTTTATTTACAGAAATGAATGTCAGCATTATTTCAACTGCTGTCATGGTAAAGAAACTGTTTATAAAGAGACTTACTGAGCAAATGTGGCAAATTGTTCGGACATTCATAGCTGTAGATATTCCTACTAATATAAATGACATTGGTCATGTACAGTGTGATCATAGCAATGCTCTGTAACATACTGGGAGGAGGAAATTGTTTCTGGAATAGATTCAGTGTCATGAGACCAGCGGCTCTACTGTCACACTGTTTGTTAGGGTCGATGTGTGACACCGAGGTTACAGTGTTTCCTTATGATGTCTTTCCATTTTCCAGAGTGAGATGATGGCTTTGGTGGAGCAATTACTGAGCCAAACTACAGCTTGAGAATCACACATCTTTTATTTTCATGAAACATTCCCAGCTTCTAATTTATTACTTTGTCCGTCGTTGTGTCATCACACATCTTATTATTCCTCCTTATCCACAACTGACCATCCGTTTCGTCCTCCATTAGCATCTCTCTCTCTCTCTCTTACACACACACACACCCTCTCTGATTGTTGAGTTTTGTTTATAGATGCTATTTATAGAGAGAGAAAAACAAAAGGACAAGAAAGTCTTATTGTAAAATTTCATTTACATAAAAAGGATCATAAAAAAGCTGTGTGTGGTACCTTCGTGTAACATTTCATTTGATCTTTTTACAAAAATCAAAATCATGGCGGCCACTTCTTTGACGTTTCCCTACGGTGTCCTGTTAAATCTCTTTTGTGTACCAATAAAAATGACAAACGCTTAAATTAAAGAATAACAAACCATTGTGTTAACATCTGACATTACTAGGACACAATGAATAGATTTTTCTTATCTAATTTGCTTGAAATAAAGATTATTACTATAACATTAAATATAGTGATATATTGATTTGTATATGTAGTTATTTTTATTGTCCATTTATGTCTTGTAGAGTTTATGTGTGATGTGTAATGTTAAATAGTTTTGTTAAGTTCCAGCGTTAGACTGATGAGTGTTTTTCACATAATATTACACAGCTGTTATGTTATCATGTAATTTATAACCCACTTTAGAGGAACTGAAGTGTATCTTTCACCTTGATTCAACACGGTTATTGACACTTTGAATTATATTCATACCGGAATGCTCTTATCTGCATCCAGCACGATGATAGATATAGTGTTCATAAACTGCTTTATAATCTTGTGTGAATCTGTGAACCTTTTGTAAGATTGACATTAGATGACATTTGGAGTCTTCTTAGACTTTCAGTATATTCAGTGTTCAAGTGTATTTTGTAGCCTGTTAACTGTCTCCCGTTCCGTATATGGGACACCTAAGTTTGTGTCAATATTGTGCATGTAATTTCTAATCAAATCATGACAAACTATATATCTTTGGTAAGGTCTAAGACTCTAGAATAAAGATTTATTTTGTGTTTTTTATAATAATTTATGTAGGGAGAGTAATTGATTCTTTTTTATAAAGAGCGTGCTTAGATTTTTTGTTATCCTTTTGCGACCGGTATTTTTTTAATGTATTTTTTAATCAAAGAAAACATAACCTTTTTTTAATTAATTTTTTACAATCAACCTAACGACATACCTTATAAAAAAATGTATGTGTGTGTGATTTTTTTTAAAAGCAATAATCAGCTACTTTTCTTCTTCCAAACGAGACAAACCGTAAGTCTGTATTCCAAAGAATTCATGATTTACCGCCATTTTAGTTCCAACATGTGTTTTCATGTGTAGGCTCAAAAAGGGCTCCGACAGTTAACAGTAAATCGTTTTTATGTTCAGAGGACAGTAAAATCATTGGGTTTAGAGGAACTTTATACCCAATTTTAATTTTGGTGGAATTGCTAGGAGAAAAGCTGATGTTAGTAGACACGTCCTTGCCTTGTTTCCTCAACAATGTGATGTCAAACGTTTTTTCAAATTTGTGTTGTTTTTCTTCAAATACTTTATATCATATTCATGCAGCGAAGATGATTACCTATGTGGTGACGATCCTTATCTGCTCTTTTACATTCGGAAGTTTTAACTTAATGTTAAAGCTAACTTTTCCTCATTTAAAAAGAGATGTGTTCTTGAATCGGCCGCAAGCTTCTGTTTTTGTCTTTTGTGTGAGCGAATGAACACTTTTAAGGGATGTTGGAATTATTACTTAACAGTGTTCTGATGGTAACGGATGATAAGTAAATACGCTGTATCACATGCAGTTTTAAGATCACAGTCACATATCTGATGTGTGTTAAGATCTATATCAGTAAACTCCTGCAGCTTGTGTGTGTGGGCTGATTTAACAGAACTTCAGGGCAAAATTGTTGGTGTAGGCATATGGGTTATTTTTAGACTGTAGAGGTTATTTTTAGCTTCATTTAAGACACTTGAAGACTACACATCCTCATTTAGAAAGCTTAGTAAATTTGTGTGTCTGTACTTTGGGGACAAAGGTGTATGTGTAGATCTTATCAGGCTTCATCAAATCTTATCTAAAATTTTGGAAAAACTATTAAATGTTCAATTCTATTAAAAAAATGTTTAATGCCTTTTGTCTAAATTCTATTTATTCTTAATTATTTTTAGGGAAAGGCTTCCAGGGAAAGGATATGGTAAATCATTACATCTATGATGAATCGCTTTATTATTTTCCTCACTCATGTAAGTCGCTAAATGCGTAAATGTGAAGGAATTACCATAGAAAAATATACATAGATGCCTGTGGGCCACTATATGGATGGAATAAACCATATTGGAATAAAGCCGGTACGTGAATACTTGAGTTGGTTGTCAGCCGTACTTGGATGAGTGTATGAATATCTCTTTACGTGGTGTTGTGTAGACCCAATCATTTTAATAACACAAAATTGCGTCAGCCAACACAAAATTAAAAACTATAACAATAGTTTGAAAAACTATAAATTGAGCTTAAACATTCTTACACTGTGAAACGTTATCCAATTTCTTTAGGAAATTAAAAATAGTTTTTTCAACCAGACGCTGTGCAATGTTTAAGGAGCATGAGCTCTGGCATCTAAACGTACATATCTATTTGTGTAAAGATAATAAAAAGATATAATCTCTTAGAAAGTGTGAAGTTTGTGTACGGTTCTGTGTGTGTTTGTGTGTCTTTAGTGTGAAATGCTCACTCATGAGAATACTCTCATTACATGTGATTTCGTTTCAGCAGTCCTCAGGTCACGTGGATTGGTACATTATCTCAGTGACATCTTATGTACCGTGTGATAAGCGTATCAATAAAAAAGCAGCGCCGGAGCAGTTTTCTGTCATCTCTAAAAGTAGCGTGGATCGTATTTGATCGAGACCCTCTTGTCTTTAAAGGAAGGCCTTTGTTCTGTGAGTGGATCCATGCGTGTGTGTGTCTGTTGTTCTCAGTTAAAGCACATGACTGAGCACACAACACACACATATGTGCTGAGAAGAGAAACAGAAAGAGATAGATAGAGATGTCGGGATGTTTGAACTTACAGGAGATGGATTTAAAATGTAAACCAAATGTAAACGCTGCATACTTTTTCCTATTTGCACACTAAAGCAGCCTTAGAATAGTTTGTTATTAATATTTGATTTTTAAAATTTACTTTTTGTTCATTTATAATAATTGCATAATCTATAACTTGTAAAATGACCAGATAAGGCGTGGACTGAATGATTCCTTCTTTTTTGCGATCGGCTGGCCAATCAGGTTTTTAGTTGGGCTGAGCGATTCATCGAATCACAAATACTTAAACCTATACTTAAAACCTACGTTATGAACTATTTAAAAATGAATTAACACAATATGAAAATGTTATGGGTTCAAGGGTTATAATGGAAGTTGTTTTTGTTTTAATGTAAACTATAATAGTGTACATTGGTATTTCGATTCTATTGGAGTGATGTAATCTGGCAGTTCGGAATCACACAGCCCAAGTTTGTAGCGTACATCAGCGTGACTCAACCTGATTGGCTCAATTCCTAGCCAATTACAATTTACAAGTACAAGTTCTTCAGCTTCTGCGTTAAAATGTAAAAAAGTATAAAGCATCATGGTATCCAAATTCTTACGGTACTTCTGATTCATCCTCTGTTTGTGTTTTAGTTTATGTGTTTGAGTTTGTTGTATTATTGTTTGTGTGTGGGAGTTTACGTGCGTTATTAATGTGTTTGTTGTGTTTTTGTTCGTTTTTGTTTAGGTCACTGTGTGCTTGTTTGCTTTAATCTTTGTATCAGTGCTTGTGTTTGTTAGAGTTTATGTTTGTTATGTGGTTGTTTATGTGTGTGTTTTGACCCACTGTTGGCTCTGTCACTGTGAGTATCCAGCTGCGGACCAACAGCAAGATGAAACGAGTATTTGAAGGTGTGTTTGTGTTTGGAAGCTCACACAGGACTTTCATCAGTAAGTTCTGCAGTCTGATTGCTTTACGAGAAAGCTACAGTCTCTCTTTGAAAAGAACAATGACAGACAGAGAGAGAGAATGAGAGGATGAAAATGAAATGAAGCATGTAGAGTCAGTTAAAGATAATTAAGGGACTTGGAGACGACATCAGAAGACTTGGCTTGTTTATAGACTCCAAGCACTAAAGTAAACCATGAACATAGTTTATACATAGTTTATGATATCATCTCTGTATCGCTGCTGCACATCACATCGTTCCCAAGCACACTGCATTCCTGAAAGATGAAGTGTGTAATTTTGAATGTTCAAATTCTCTCTCCTATCTTTCTGAGATGGCTTTAGGTAAACCATTTGTAGGTTGACTTCCTAAGGATTGTAAACACGGTGGCTCTGTGTTTGTTTGAGCGGGCTGGGGCACGTTCAAGCTCAAACCGGTGCGCAACGTTTTGCTACGTTTTTGAACGACGCATTTCCTGGAAACGGTGTGCAACAGGGTTTGAGATACATTCTCTCTTGTTCGGTGGGTGTGTCTAGAATGTCAGCCCAATCAGCAGGAACATGTATTTAAACTACGCAGTATTAAAGAGACAGCTCGCACAATGGGCCTACGTAAAGTCGGTTACAAATGTGTGTCCTGCGGCTCGGTATACGCAACATTTGAAGATATAAGAAGACATGTATTTTGCATTATTCTACACGTATTTATACCGATTTCATCAGGCTTCGGAAATTCTTCAAGAAGAACACAAAGAATGTCCTTCTCAGCTGTCATAGTTCAACTCTTGCGTCATTACAACGGGATTTTCAATTGCACCACCGTTTCCGTTTAAAAACATCTTGCAAGATATTGTCGGGTCTGAACGCAGCAGCCCTGACGTGTCAGGTTCTGGTTTTGGCCAATGGTGTAAGTCAGGGGTGGGGCTACCTGTTTGACTGACCAATGGAGAATGAGGGTGGGTTGGTGTCTTTATTTGCATGTTATAAACATAAATAACAGTGAGTTAATATTATTTTGCATTTTCACACTGCTCACTGAGCATGTTGCTTGTCTTGAGTTGAGCAGACATTTAATGTGTTGTTATTTGGCCCCTTGTAAGAAAGCCGACTGTGATCTGGAATAAAAAGCATATAATAGATACAAAAAAATGCAATTTGTCAAAACGCAACTCAAATGTTCAGCTGTATTTTGTATATATTTGTGGTTTTATACTCTACAACAAATGTGGACAACCTAATTTCTCCATAAGCCTATGTGTGTTATTTGGGGCATGGGTTTCAAACTTGGGTCCGGGGACCCCCAGGAGGCCTAGAGAAGGATCCAGAAATTTTCTAGGAAAAAAGATTAAGCAAAAAATGATAAAAGTCCACAGTCCAACTCTTTATCTACTTCTTTGGCTATGGATAGTTTCCAGAATTTAGAAAACAATGTGTTGTCTTTATAATATTCTATTTACTATTTATCCAATTTTTTTAAACGTTTCTTTACACTGAACAAAAAGAAAAGGGGGTCCCTAACAAAAGGTTAATCATATTTGGGGGTCCTTCTTTGGCATCATACATAATAATAATATTAATAAATAAAGTTTGAGAATCCTTGATTTAGGGCATATATCAGATCAGAAGTGTGCATTTATATTTAGGACACATTGCTTTACTAATAAACTGCTATGTCCCAGCATGCTTTGAGTCTGTCGATAGCCGCTGATTTAAAGAACTTAATGTTTATAATGTAGGTTTAGATTTTTAAGTTAATTCATTTCAACACATAATCAGAGTTGTTGATGTTCCAACAACAGCGGCAGTATGTTTTGTCTAATTGCTATTGAAAAAACATGGCTCTGGTGTTGTCATGTATAACAGTGGTTTCAGTAATCGCCTTTGGCTGGGAAAGGAGAAGCTGTGTGTGTTGATGCGGCTCATTCTGGAATGAATTAGAAACCAGTTGTGCTGATCAGAAATGTTTAATATTTACATTTTCAAAAGTCGTTTTCGTTAAAATGCATTTTTGCAAACAAAGTTTGATGTACTGCAGAGATATACTGAGTTTGACTTTCAGGCCAAAGGGAGCATCTTCTTTAACTTAATGTATAAAATGATCATAAGGAGGGATACAATAACAACTGACTGCTTATATTTACCAAAAATTGTAATGCTGTGTTTAATATCCATGAATCTTTCAGTCTTCAATAAAAACACATTTAAAACTGAATATTTGAAATGTTGGTTATATAAACTGCAGGCCTACTTGTGTTTCTGCACTTGCACATGCATCTCTCTCTTTTTTTCATTTTTACCTATCCCAGCAGCTCCTGACTGTGTATGGCCTCTCAAGGGACAAAATTAACATATAACAGGCCAATTTATTCTCACTGAAGTCATTTACACAAGAGTGAACGAGAGGACAAAGAGCGAGAGAGAGAGAATGAAGCTGGTTGATTGAAAATCTCTCTGATCAGTTTTTTTGAATAGCTTGATCGAATGTCTGCTCTGTTATGTCCTATTGTACGTCTGCTATCATGCTGCTTTGTATATACAGTATAAAGGTTGCTCGATTATGACAAAAATCTTAATCACAATGATTTTTGCCAGTGTGGGGATCCCGATTATTTAACACGATTACTCATTAACTTTTAAAACAACAAAGAAAATGTAAAAAAACTTTTAAACTGTGAAATCAACTGAAAATTAAATGTAAAGAAATAGCACAGCTGAACCACTGTAAAGGAAATGGGTGTGCAGTGGATTTATACCAGAAGAAAAGAGGATCCTTTCAAAATTGAATGTGGCATAATAATCATTTTACCGCGATTATTTTGTTTTTGTAATTGTTGAAGGCCAAAACTGATGATTTCGATTATTACTGATAAATGACACAGCCCTATATAGTATGTGTATTACATTCAGTGTCTTTGAATCACTCACTTATTGTCGGGGCAAACCTCTCTAAAGTTTCATCATAAATAGAAATACAATATGCTCTTGTACTGTATTTTAGAGGAAACAAATCTATGTTTTTAAACTAAACCTTTAACTACATATACGATCTTTAAAGTGCAGAAAATAGAACCTAAAAATACACTACACACAATATTGGACATAATTAAAAAAAAACACAAAATGCCTGAAACTGTATTTGAATAATTTGTGTAAAAAAGTGAATCTTGTATTACATTTCCTAAGCGCAATAAAGAAAATTAGTATTCATATAAAATATAAATAATATATAAAATATAAATAATTATTTAATAAAATAATAATCATTATCATTATTTATTTAGAATTTTTACTCTCTCAGTTAAATTTATTTTATTTTAGAAATGCATGAATGTATTTTTTCTAGAAAGCAAGACTGAGATGCTTGCTATAAAAATACTATTTTTGCACCAATTTTCTCAAATGCTCATTATTTGCTATACTTTTACTGTGATCGTAAGCTATGTTTAGCCTGCGTAGGGTTTTTGGTTCATCTGTGTGAACGTGTGTGTTGGACTGTGTGTGTTTCCTGCTGAGAAGCTTATGCGTCGTGTTAAAGTGGATGACGCAGGAAGCTTAAAGCCACCTGCTCTCTGTCATTGCCATAACACTGTTTGGACCACGTCTTTTTATATTTTTATCACATCCGGATAACAGTGGGTGAAGTTTTTGTGATTTGACAAGGCTTCTGAACTGGTGAAATGTTTCTAACAGTTTGATCATAGGAATAACCGTAAATATCATCTCGTGCTCATAACGGTTTTGCAACATCATGAGAACACACGGACTCGTGTAAACACACTCGAAGTGGCTCTCTTGCTGAACGGGATCGCTCGGATCAACTTCAGTGCAACCTGCGGAAGTTATTTCTTTAAGGACTGAAATCATTTGTCTTGTCAAGTTGTGCCAAGGATTGTACATTTGCTCAAAAGGGAGACTCGCATGCAAACAAGATGTGATTAAAAACAGAGACATGTCAGAATGTTGCTCCAGGGATCGGAGATGGTAAAAACGGATTTAAGAGTTTCCTGTTTTGTGTCCGTAAGGTCATACTCTCTCTTTTTTTCTCAGGTGTCTGCAATAGAAGAGCGTTTGGGGCCAATGCGTTTGACCCAGGAGCCCATACAGGTAAAGTCCTAATGTACTTAAACAGATTCACATACACATTTTATTAGATTTGTTTGGCTTTACTAAAGTGATAGAGTTTGTGGTCAATGACTTTGGCTGGTTAAACAGAAGAGGCAAGCAACATTGACAATTTGACTGTGAGTTTGTCCTGAAGGTCTTTACACACGATGGTAAATTTGTCTTCTAGTTTCCTAAAATGAGAAATATGAAAACAAACCAAAAGATTTTTAATTATTTAGGATAATAAAGATTTTTATTTTGATGTGAAATTTGCACTGATGCATTATGATCATCATCTAGAGACGCATTATGTAAAAGATTCTGCTGTAATGTATAATGATGAGGAGTGTCAAACGATTATATGCGAATAATTGCATGCGAAATAAACGTTTTGCTTACATAATAGATGTGTGTGTATTATGCACAATAATATGTAGTTATAAATACACGCACACATCATTTCATTCTAAGGAAAATAAATAAATATTTATTTATTAAATATTTATATAAATTATTTATAAAAAAGTATATGCATGTGTTCATATCATGAAAATATATTCATAGATATTATCCACAAACACACGCACCCACATATATTATGTAAACAAAAGCTTTTATTTGCATACTATAAATCACAAATATTAGTTTGACAGCCTTAATAATGATAGAAGATTCTGTTGCAATGAATTATGATGTCACATATATTCTGCTCTAATGAATTATGATGTCACATATATTCTGCTCTAATGCATTATGATGTCACACGGATTGTTGTGGATTATGATGTCGGATACTGTAGATTGTGCTCTCATTCATTGATGTCACAGATTATGCTCATGCATTGTGATCTCACATAAATCCTTCTATGAATACTTGATCAATTTTGCTGTAAAGCACCGTGATGTCATATAAATCCTAATTTGATACTTTACGATATGGCACAACCAATGGTGTTGCCTACTTTTAATCTTTTTATGTCTGAAAAATATACAAAATTTAATTAAATCCCCAGGATAATCTTACAGGATTGACACAGATTATCCTATGTGTGCGTGTGTGTCTGCATGTGTGTGTAGAATTAGTGGGGATTATGATTACATAAGGAATTGTGTAAGGTAAAAGAGAAAGTGTGTGTGGCTTTTCCCGTGGTGGATTCAGGTCACTTGTGTAATTTCTAGCTCAACAACCATTGATTTTACAAACTAACTGCCCTTCATCCTTTTAAGGTCTTTGAATTTTAGTGAAGCCATTGCTTGAAAAAATCAACAACGCACACTGTTGTGAGTTTTTCACAGGCACTCATGAGTCGGAAATGACAAGATGATTGAACTGTGATAAAAGTGAATGATATCGAAACACTTTATTCTGTGTCGTTGCCGAAAGAATAGTTTGTAGGTGGGTAAAGTAGCTTCGCCCCCTACGGGTCGACACATGAAGTTGCACAGTCAGCCTCCTGGGCGATGTGGCGGCAAAAGAGGCGTCCCGAAAGACCCGGGCCGTGTGGAATTTCACATCTCAGCTCCATGGTTACACAGTGCTGAAGAGGATGAAAGACTATTGACCGTTCACACGCACCCATCAACAGCACCTCTCTCTCTCCCTCTGTCTCTCTCTCGCTCAGGTGTTACTGGTTTTCGCTAAAGAGGACAGTCAGAGCGATGCGTTCTGGTGGGCGTGCGAGCGGGCGGGGTTCAGGTGTAACATCGCACGGACACCTGAGTCTGCGGTGGAGTGTTTCCTGGACAAACACCACGAGATCGTCATTATTGATGGGCGGCACTCGCGGTACTTTGAGGCTGAAGCAGTCTGTCGGTGAGTACAGCCAGCTTGCTCTCGCTCACACTTTCTTTCTGTCTCTCTCTCTCTTTTTACTTACGCTATAGAGAACAAACGTGTGTTTTTGATTCATTTTCCATTGAAGGTGAGCTGCAGGCTTGGGCTGGGGATTATGGGATTGACAGGAGAGCGGGCCAAGTGGTTAGGGTTGGGGGAAAATCAATATTTCATATTTTAAGCGTTGCAGTATTTTACAGTCCCGCACAATAACGTGTCAGCTTTTTAAAAAGCAAACAGATGACTGGCAACAGTATGCAACAATGATTTAGGTGAAACACCAAACTTTTATACCAGTCAAGAGGTTGCTCTATTTATAGCTCAGAAGATTTGATGAAGTTCTCAGTTCCCTTTATTCCGGGCTCTTGACGTTGTGTTTGACCTTAAGAAACCTATCATCTCTGATTGTACTTTCAAAAGACCAGTGAACTTGGCCAAGCCAGGTTGCACATGGTATGGCATGACAGTCTCCGCTCCGCATTTACTTATGCTGAGCGCTTCTCCCGTCTCTGACGAGATCATATTGCCGGATTTACGACGCGGATCAGCGGACTCGTCCTCTTGGTGTGTGACGTATCCTGGACGTTTCGGCAGCGGGCCGAGATGTCTATAAGAGTAATTTCTCAAAGCATGCACTTGGCTCTCGAAATGTCTTGCTGCTGTACCCTTCGATTCGGCAACCTCGTCCTCCAACCCATGGGGCATGAAACCTCATCACATGTTTGGGTCACCAGCATGCTCAGGGTAGTGTTCATTGATACGACATGCCCGCACTGCGAGCTCATGTGTATCAAAGTGTTGCCGTCACGGTTGGCTATGTTCTTCCTTAGCACAGCCACAACATCGTCTGCTTCCTGTCCCGCGGTGGCTGCCATGCCGTCCACAGCGGCGAGCGACGTTGGTGATTTGGGGACTCCAATGGACCTCATGGATCCCATGGATGCTAGCCAACCAGTCTCCAATGGGCGGAAGTTGACCAGATCCAAGCAGCGAGTACGTGATGAGGTTTCTGTTGCGACATCGGATGGCGATTTGTTGGCATCACACCCGGAAGACTCCCTGAAGCTCCCAGTTTAGGCAAAATCTGAGCTCAGTTTGAGACATTGGTGACATCTCTTTTGAAACTCTACTGGAGGCATTTGTGAGATGTTTGGCTCTTTTTCTCAGAAGAAATATCTGACACACAGATAAGACTGAAGCAAGAGTTTCCATTTGTTCTACATTAAATCATGTGGCTTGCTTGGTGAAGGTGCGCTATTGCTATTATTCCTAAAAACACTTGGCAACCACACAGAACAGATCAACTGTGTGCTGAGGAGTTAAGACCGCTCACATTTTCTAATCGATCATTTAAAAATGAATGTTTTTGCGTGTGTGATTTAAACAGGTTGATTCAAGCGACAAAGCCTGCTGAACACACAGTTATTGTAGCAGTGGTGCCGCAAACGTAAGATCTCACAACCTCAGGAACACTCATGCATTATCCACATGTTACGTTGTTCCATTGTGATCTCTCTCTCTCCTTCTCTCTCTCTCTCAGTCCTTCAGATCAAGAGGAACCATCTTGTCTTCCTCTTCTCTCTGCTGGCTTTTCAAGAGTGAGTGTTTTACTCCACATTGCTTACTATAATACCTCAAATTTAGTTATTTATATATAGTCTGCATATTAAACTGATAAAGGAAGAAATACAGACCGTTTTTAAAGAGTACCTAGCATATGGTTTTTAAGGTCCTACTTTGGTTTATGGAGTGTCCAACAACAAGTTTATGTACATGCAATGTGTTTAAACACTATAATGTTGTAATAATAGGCAGTTATTCCTACCTTACTTCTTGACTGACTCTCAAATGATTCGTTCCGCGATTCATCCGTCTAGGCCCCGTCTACCCGCTAACCTTGTGTCATGTGATTGTCAGATGGTGTAGTCTGTTGTTATTGGTCAAACCCGTTCATCATTTGGAGCAGGATGTTTGTCAGTGGCAAGTGACAACTCTTGTCATAAAAACTCCCAGAGTGACAACATGCATGTTGTGCTTTTGCTCATCAATAAAATAAAATGTCTTTCTTAAAATACTGTTAATACGTAAGTAATACTATTATTTTGTCTTAACTGTGCGTTGTCATAGTAAATAGAGTATTTCAGAAAGTCGACGTTATGAAAAATGATATATATGAAACCCAAATATATCTATATAGGTGCACATGCGGCAAATCTGTCAAAATGCAAAGTTAATAGCAAGATAAACAAACTGTAACACCCCAGAAATAACGATGCATGCTAATGTTAGCGTTATATGCATTAACTAAACACAGACATAAGGTACACAAATATTTCTTGAAGTTCAGACAAAAGTCAAAAGTCACACTTACAGGTTGGGATTTGGCTGATCTAAAAGGTCCAAATATAGTTTGTTTTCCCCCTCTTTCAATGATAGTCGTTTCACATACCCTGCAGTAAACGCGCCAAGATTGTTAAACCAATCTTCGGTGAAATGACGCGCGCACAGTGCAACCCTGGGGTTATACTCCTTTGGCATCGTTTGAAAAATTAGTTGTTCTTCCTTTGGTACTTGAAATAAGACGGACTTAGTGTCACACCGTAGAACACGACATGATGCACACGCATCACAACTAGCGACAGTGTTTGTGGGAGGTGAAATAAGTTTTCGTGGCAGTCTCAGCAAAACGTAGGCGGGGACTAAGTCTAGTGACGTAGATACGCGGGTGTACTAGTCCACATCTCGTTTGTGTGATTCAGAGTCGACTCCCATTTTAACAAGCAAATATCTTTGTTATTTATTCACCTTCGGACTTGCAACTTGGCAGACAGCTTACTTTCAAACACGGCAACATAACAGATTGCATGAAACGTCATTTTCATGATCTCATGCTACGTACTCTTTAAATAAATTTGAATGAAATGTGCGCACCTACATGATGTTTCAGATGGATATAACCTGCTTTCAGAAACAAATAGTTTCACATTAAAATGCTGTCACGTTATCTTCTTATATAGGAGCCAACAGGCAAATCTGCAGAATTAATCATTATCATTGGATTTAGGAATGTCTACGAGCGGATTATAAGTAGTGTGTTTTATGTCATAGAACAAAACGTGAAAATATTTAGATGTTTTGTTAACCACACCTTATTTTAGGCATTTAACCAGAAACCCATTCAAAAAACCCATTGACTTTGGGGCGATGGAACCGGAAGTGCTAAAATGCTAACTCATCTCTACTCTATTTAGTGTAAACAAGCAATGGAAACGAGCAAAATTATATCCCAGATCCAAGTGTCTGCATGTCAGTAACTTAAAATCTCATTGGTTTTTGCGTGTCTCGTGACTAGCTGTCATAAGCGTGCTTAGTCACAAAACATGCAAGAACGAATGTGCTTCAAAGTTATTGAGGTTCTGCCATACAGTGTAAAAAGTCAAATTTTAAAATCGTCCTCCAAATCTTGTGCCGAGATGTGAACCCCCTGATGATTATAAGAGAAAGTGGCGAACGTTATACAAAACCTTTCACTTGAATAAAACTCTCTCTTTCTCTATCAGAGGTTTGCAGAGAACAGCAGCGTGTCGGCCTGCTATAATGAGCTAATCCAGTTAGAACACGGAGAGGTTCGAGCTCAGTTCAAACTGAGGTGAGTCCACAAACGCAGAATATGAACTATTATTCTCGAATATAAGATGAGCTGCTACAGCGTGGTGCTTTGTTCACACTGCAGCCAGATCTGATTTGGGTGTCTTCTGTGAAGTAATTTCAGACTACTTAAAACTAAATGGACTTTTCCATATCAAGCAAGCTAAAACGGGATTTTCAGTGAACGGTCATATAACCGTAAAATAATCTTCAACATTGTGTTGTGACCTTGCAGGGCTTGTAATTCGTTGTTTGCGGCGTTAGAGCAGTGTCAGGAAGCCGTTGAGATCAGCAGCGAAGATCACGTCATACAAGTGAGTTCTGGGACTCAGGCATCTCTCGGGATTCGGTTTCATGTCCTTTCATGACTCTTGTTATTTAAACCCTTATAAGGACTGGACTCCTGGACTCCTTGGCATACGAAACAGAGTAAAACTAAAGTGAACCGTGTGTGTGTTTAGTATGTTAATCCAGCATTTGAGAAAATGATGGGCTACCATAGAGGAGAGCTGATCGGAAAACATCTAACCGAACTGCCGAAGAGCGACCGAAACAGCGCCGACCTGCTGGACACCATCAACATCTGCATGAAGAAAGGAAAGGTCGGAGAATTTTGCGTTTCTAATAAAGCTTTCTATCGCCTCTTTAATTTCGATGATAGGTGAAACAATTGTGATTGAAATATTTGCGTGTTTAGGAATGGCAGGGGATCTATTTCTCACGGAAGAAGTCGGGTGACAGTATTCAGCAATACGTCAGAATCACTCCTGTGATTGGCCAGGGAGGGTAAGTCACATGATCGTCCATTTATATTATAAGCGAAACAAGTTGCATACATTGCCGGTACAAATTAAAGTGGCGATATTAAATTCATCATTCCTTTTTTAGAAACAACATTACATCAAAATTGATTATTAAGTTTGACTTTAAAACACGTCGGATTATGTTAGTTTAATGTGTTGGGAAGATAACATCGTGTTGACAATAATGTAAGCGCTAAAATATAAATCAGTCTAATGTGTTTTTCAACTTGCAGAAAAATTCGCCATTTTGTGTCTATCAAGAGGCCTTACAGTGACAACCACAGACAGGTTTGTTTTTTTTGTACTGATATGTTCTTTCATTCAAATTGAACTTCAGCAACATATCTTGAATACTTAATGCTTAAAAGTAAACCAGAATTTCATAACACTCCACTTAAATTGTAATGTTCACCTATTTTTAGATGTCTCAGATTTTGAATGTGAAGCCTGTGGCGACAGGGATGGGTAAAAATGTTAGCTACGCTTAACCGTCCATCCTGACGGTCCAGTGTCAGAAAGTCACATGAGCGTCCAGTTTATTAATACCCGCTCCAGACTGAGGTGTAAACCCTCCTGCTGGTTCCAACATTAACTAGACGCTGATCAGAGACACACAGACGCGTATGTGAAATAACTCCAGCTTACCCACTGCTGTCTCTGTCAGCTCAGGGATTACCAAACACACTCACTCACGGCTTTCTGTTACAGGCACAGCTAAAATATATCATGCTATTTATAATTTCACAATGGTAAGAAGAATTATATAGAGAAAAAATTGAGTACAAGATTAAAGAACAGATAATAGAGTTGATTAATACTTAGTTAGGTTAAGTAAAATTAAATTTAGTTAAATCAAAGATTAAGTAAATTAAATTAAATTACAGATTAAGTAAATTAAATTAAATTACAGATTAAGTCAATTAAATTAAATTACAGATTAAGTAAATTAAATTAAATTACAGATTAAGTAAATTAAATTATATTAAAGATTAAGTAAATTAAATTATATTAAAGATTAAGTAAATTAAATTAAATTACAGATTAAGTAAATTAAATTAAATTACAGATTAAGTAAATTAAATTAAATTACAGATTAAGTAAATTAAATTAAATTACAGATTTACTAAATTAAATTACATATTAAGTAAATTAAATTACAGATTAAGTAAATTAAATTAAATTACAGACTAAGTAAGTTAAATTAAATTACAGATTAACTAAAAATAATAAAATAATAGAAATAAAGTAGAACACAATAATAGATGAATAAAATAGAACAGAGTGGTAGAACAGAATAGGAATAAAATCGCATAAAACACAAAAGAATAGAGCAGAAAAGAAAAGAAAAAAGAAGGGAAGAAGAGAATAGAATCGAATAAAAAGAACTACCACACACAATTCACACACAACCTGCAATTTGCAATACAATACATTGTGTTTCACACAAAACAATGAGCAATATACTTAGTTAAGTTACGTTAAGTAAAGTTAAGTTAAGTAAAATTAAGTTAAGTAAAATTAAATTTAGTTAAATTAAAGAATAAGTAAATTAAATTAACAGATTTATTAAATTAATTACAGATTTATTAAATTAAATTACAGATGTATTAAATTAAATTACAGATGTATTAAATTAAATTACAGATTTATTAAATTAAATTACATATTAAGTAAATTAAATTAAATTACATGTTAAGTAAATTAAATTAAATTACAGATTAAGTAATTTAAATTAAATTACAGATTAAGTAAATAAATTTAAATTACAGATTAAGTAAAAATAATAGAAATATAGTAGAACACAATAATAGATGAATAAAATAGAACAGAGTGGATTAGAACAGAATAGGAATAAAATAACATAAAACACAAAAGAATAGAACAGGAAAGAAAAGAAAAAAGAAGGGAAGAAGAGAATATAATAGAATAAAAAGAACTACGATACACACAATTCACACACAACCTGCACTTTGCAATACATTACATTGTGTTTCACACAAAACAATGAGCAATATACAGCGCAGCATAATACAAACATACAGGATGAACATATCTGGCAGGAATCACATTTTTGGTTGAATGTTGTTGTTGTTGAATTTTTTTGTTTAATCTTTTAAAAACTGTCATGCGTTGGGAAATAGTTATGTATGAATCAAATACACTTATACACAAATACCTCCTGAATGGGAAGAACATTCAGAATGTTTCTCCTGTAATGCAGTGCGTGTGTGCATGTGTGTGTGTGATGAGAAATGTGTGGTCTTTGTTAATCTGATTCGATGACCTCGTCCTTCAGGACAGTGTAACTAGACCTTAACCCAGTGTGTTATCCTCTTACCAAAAGTACATCTTATTGAGTGTCTGTGTTCCTGCGTGTGCATATATGAGCGTGAGCAGTTTCAGAATCAGCGTTAGTGTCTTTTGCTATCTGTGTTCCGGCCTACACAGCTCTGTTTTATGAGGTTTTATTCAAATCTTTAAGAAAACAAATGTCTGCTTTATTTATTCAAAACCAGATCTTAGATAAGATTAGATGGATTGCGACGGGCAGGATTTGCACCAAGGTGCACTCTGTAAATCTTTAGTCCATTTTGTAACTGGTCGCTACACAGCAAAGAGGCAAACAAAAAAGCCTCTCTCTTAATCTCGGGGTGTTCTTACATTTATAATATGCATTCGGCAGACGCTTTTATTCAAAGTAACTTAGTTATTCAGTCATACATTCAGTCAATATGTGTGTTGCTTGGGATCGAAACACTGATCTTTTGCATTGTTAGCGCAATTGAGCTACAAAACATAATATCACTTTTTTAACTTTTTCTTCACTATGAAGAACGTTCAACAATTCCATCATAATTCTGTTTATCATTTTTGATTCGGCTGATCTGAGATCTGTGTTTGCAGGTTCACAAATTCAGCCGAGAGGAGAAAGGCTGTGCTGAAAACTCACAGTCAGGTACCAGACTGTTTGTCCTTATTATTGCTTTGTGTGTTCTTCTGTTTGTGTTTGATCATGTGATGAATTAGCTCTGCTCACGTTTGTAATGATGCAGATTTATGGATCTGCCTTGCACGAAACAAATTAGATGTTCATTTCATGTGAATGAAAATAAACAGATCATTGTTGCTTTGAAAATCAGAGAGAGAATGATCTGAGCGCAGAACAGACAGATGGTTGCAATGCACCCTGGGACATTTGTTCGTCACATTGTTAAATTTAGCTATTGGCTTGCCAGTGTATTCGTATGCATGTGCGTATGTTGCAAAGACCTTTAAGTCATTATTAAAAAAGTAAAAAAATAACTATTTTTACATAATAACCATCTGACTAATATTATAAACCTGCTGCTTTGTCCTGACCTGTCGGATGCTGTGGGGAACATGATGATGATGTCATAATGATGATAATGATGATGATGGGTTTTGTGCTGGTTGGCTGTGATCAGAGGAGAGATAATTTGTGTTGTAAGTGTGTGTGCAAGCCCTATTGTCATACCTCTTCTCTTGGTTTACCCAGAATGCAATTCCCTGCGTCACAAAGACCGGAGGAAAGAATCTATCAGCTCGCACGGCAGTGATGGTGAGAGAGTCACAGATGGGGAGGACTGAAAAAGTAGAAATGCAAAATGAGATAAATGAGGATGTTGTTAAAGGGATAGTTCCCAAAGAAAGAAAATCCTTTCGTCATTTACTCAGACTCATGTCGTTTTAAATTCGTTGATTTCGTCTTCTCTGTGAAACTTTTCTTTTTATGAAAGTAGATGCCACGTTCCAAAATTTCAAAAATATAACCATAAAAGTACACACTAATTAAAATGCGTTAAAGCATACTTTTAATCAAATGACATTTATGGACCGTAACATAAAGAATTAAGTAGTAGTCTCAATAGGAAATACAAGAGATAATGATTGTAGGATTTTTGTAGAGGTGATTATGAAAACAGACAGAAAACAGGACAGAGAAATAATAAAAAGGTGAAAATGAAAACAAAACACAGAATAAAAACAAGAAATTGAACGCTAGAGATAATTAGTGTGTTTATAATGTACTTTTGTTTAATGTGAGTCATAGCTTGTGTTTGTGCATGTGTGTGAGCGTGGGCTTGTTGTGACGTGGCTATCAGTTGATGTCATCAGCACTCCTACAGCTTCAATGCACTCTTGACGCAAACTGAGCTATTGAAAGTGCTCTCGCTTACTCTCTCTCTCTCTCTCTCTCTCTCTCTCTCTCAGCTCCTAGTCTACAGAATCGTAGATATTCTTCAATGGCCCGTATTCACTCCATGACTATTGAGGCTCCCATCACTAAGGTACATTTTCATCACTACACATGTTCCATTTTATTAACCTATACTAATTAAAAACTCACCCATGTTCAAAACCTGGCATTATTGCACACCCTCACACATGTCATATCCAGTTTAATGCATATTATTTATTAATAATCAACTGTAATGTCAAGTGCAATGCATTGACCAATATTCGGTTTTAAAATGCACTAAATTCTGATATCTGGGCTCTTATTGGCTGCTTGTTTCATTATTTTGTATTGAAGTATTTATATTGAGTATTTTCATAACCTTTAATAAACTTGGGGTAAAATAAAAGAATATGCCGGTACAATGAAATATTCGTCTAGAAAACTGATGTCAAAAAAAGGGACAGTTCACCCAAAAATGAAACTTATTTCATCATTTACTCTTCCTCTTGTGTTTTTAAACCCGTACAACTTTCTTTCTTCTGAAAGACAAAAGAAGATGTTTTAAACAATGTTGACAACCAAACAACTCTGAACCCCATTGACTTCCATTGTATGAACACAAAACCACTGAAACATTTCTCAAAATATCTTATTTTTAAGCGAACTATCTCTCTTTGCCTTCAGATCAAAAGGTTTACAACATCATGAAAAAAATGTAGTCGATTGTTCCTCATCTTGAGTGGTAGTGTATGCTGTGTTTAAAAAGATGTCTTAAACACAAATGATATTATATTGTATGTTATGATAAAAGAATAACTCACCCCAGATATTTATTATCTGTTTTAAATCCTGACAGTTATCCACAATCTATGACTCTGTGTACAGGCGCATTACATAAAACACACTCAGCGACTTCCACAAAATGTACGCCTGTGCTTTTGTATATTTACGACCGCTTGTGAGTGACTGAGGATTTGTTTGATTTCGCGTATGAAAAGCAGACATCTTTACATTTCACAGATGTTTATGAATCTTAATCTTTGATAGATGCTCTGTTGTGCTCTCACCAGCCTTCTGCATTTTGTTTCCTCCAGGTGATAAATATCATCAACGCAGCACAGGAGAGCAGTCCGGTGACCGTGGCAGAAGCTCTAGATCGGGTTCTGGAGATCCTGCGGACCACCGAACTCTACTCGCCCCAGCTGGCTTCGAAAGAGGACGACCCCCATACCAACGACCTGGTTGGGGGGCTCATGAGTGTGAGTCACACGGCAATGAACAGTACACTTCTCATGTTATTTCAAAGCTTGTATGAATTTCACCGAACAACACTGGTCCCTATTCACTTCTATTGACTGGACACAAAACCAATGCAAGCGAATGAGGGCCGGTTAACAACATTCTTCAAAATATCTTATTTTGTGTTCTGCGGAAGTAAGTCATACAGGTTTAAAATGATGACAGAATTTTTCATTTTGGGTGAACTTTCACTTGTGTACAAATTTTTTTCTAATGATAACTAGGACACATAGACGTTGTGTGCTGGTCGCTGTATTAGTATCAAAAGATAAAATTTGTCTTCTGGGGTCGATTTGTGTTCCGATTTGTGTCAAACTTTAATTGAATTTCAATGAATTGAAAGCAGTTCTTGATCTGAAGAACTATGTTGCTTATTGAATTAAATTAAATAAAAGGTACCTGTAAATAATGCACTGCATCAGGCTTTAGGCCTTAAGTATAAGAATATTAAAAGCAATTTAATAGTAGAGATTTTATTTGTTTTACATCTTACAACATTTATTTTGATTTCAGTTGTGTGTGTATATATATATATATATATTTATATATGTACGCAGTATGATATCATCTCATATATATAATTATGTAAAATATATATAACCAAAAATCCAAAAATGAAATTAAAGACCGTAGATTGGAATGAAAGATTTGTTTAAAAAGTTCTAATCGAAAAATCTAAAATTGAAATTAAAGGTTGAAGATTTGTTAAGATGTTATGATACAACATAACACAAGTATTGTACATTTGTAAATTTTAAAGGAACATTGGAAATAGCAAACATTTGACAGTTTGGGGTTATATTTGTAATTTAATTGTCATATCATCATCATAAAAACATAAATGTTGGCGGACTTCTATCAATCAAATTGCGTCTTTAATATATCACAACCATGGGGAATCCTTTGATGATCAATATTAGTTTCTCTCTTTTTGTACCATAGAGGAAGATACTCATCGTGCATATTTCAGTTCATCATCATTGTACATCAAACTCTTTCATTTCAAGAGCAAAGAAAATCTTGTTATTTCTGATACACCACCATGATAGAACAGACTACAGATCATAAATCAAATACACTTTAAACAAATAAACGCTAAATAGATCAACATGAAGCAGTCAGGAAATACCACACAAATTAAACCTTGAGAAGATTTTACATCATTCTGCGAGTCTTTTAGGCAAACGTGCCCTATATACCGAGTGTGACTCCATGTGGCAGTCATAAGATTTGAAAAATCGTGTTTTTGTGGCACAGAAGCGATCAGCTCCAAGCCGCCTGGCACAGGCTGGTTCACGGTTAGCCAACGGTCGTGACGGTAGCGCTGTGTTTATTTACACATCATTCTTTCTGTCTGTCTGCCGCATGTCGGCGTCTCTGAAAGTCTTCCACTTTTAGACACGACTCAGAATGCTTCACATTTGTAATGCAGGGTATTAAAGTCATATTTTAGGTTTTTGTTCTAAAACTTTGCAAAATGTCAATCGGCCAATAAAATATTTGAAAGGCCTCGGTTATTGCAGAGCGAATATGTGTGGGTGTAATATTTATGCATGTAAATCTCTATTCGGCCTGTGGTGTCTCAGACAGAGTTTGTTTTGAACTCTGAATCTGATTTTGGAACTGTTTTTGCGTGTTTAATATCCTCCTGTTGTGACGAATGGCTTTTATTCGTGCAATCGTGAGTTACGTGAAGTGCGGCACATCGTTTTGAAGTGTGTTTGTCATGATTCTGTTGGCTGGAAACAAATGTACTTTCTCACCCTCCTCTCCTGAAGTCTTTCTCTCTGTCGCTCCTGTCAGAAATATTGATGTAGGACTTTCTTCTTGTAGGATGGGCTCAGAAGGCTGTCTGGGAATGAGTATGTCTTCTCCAAAAGTGCATTACACAGTAAGTGCTAACTGATTCTTATAATGCGCTCGTGGCAGAAACAATCTCAAGAGAATGTGTTTCTGTCTCCTGAAAATAAACAATAAGGATTTCGTGTTGTAAACCTTCTGACATCTTGACCTTTTTCTGTCGAAAAATTATTTAGAAGCCGAAATTAACTTTAAATCGAGCTTGCTTATGCTCATAATAAATATCCCTGGTCGTAATTGTAAAAAATTATATGTGAGGTTGCATGAATTTTTTTTTAATCTTTATAGTTTTAATTCAATTAATTTAATTTATTTTTAAAATTTATTTATATTTGGCCTTCTAAAAGGCAGGATGGACAGGGAAAGATGATTTAAACCATTTGAGCAATGCAATTAATTGCGAAATAATTATAAAATTAAGTCTTGACTACTATATTTCCTGCTAAATAAATTCATTTGGTAATGCATCTTATTACAGAATTTAATACCATTAACATTTTAAACAGCATTTTTCTTACTTGGATCCGAGTCTCTCTTTCCCCAAACTATGTCTCTATGTAGTCCTCAGAATATACAGCCATGAAATCATTGCATCGACGTTTCTAGATGTATTGTTGCCATTCCAGTTCAGTGTCTGTTGAATTTGAATAAAATCAAAACTCAGGAGTGACAAAAAGTCATCCAACAGCAACTGTGAAAGACTGATAGAATAACAAGACACATGAAAACTTTCATCAAAGTCACAAAAAAAAAATTCTTTTAGAAGTTTTCCTACAGTAAATACACATACAAATATTTCTGTTGTATTGCTTAAAATTGAATCTGAACTTTTTTTTTCAGAAAAAAAACAGCATCCTTTCTTTTATTTTGACCCTGTGTATTTGAAATTTGTTTGATAGATTGTTAGTAGTTTACAGAAAGAAACAAAAATGATAATTTCACATAGAGACAGCGCGACACACGTCATAATCTGACAAACACACACGCCGGGGGGAAACGATCCCTCTCCATTGACTGTGTATTTGGGTTAGCTGCCTCCTCGTCATTTTTGACTAATAACAAAAAACAGAAGGATGTCTAAAAACTGCTTTGTGACAAGGTGTACAGTAAACAAGCTAGATAACCCAGAACTATACTTTTAAAAGCTATCGACCTAAAAAAACGAGCGTAGGAGATAAACGTCATTATTTCCTTGATCCACTTTTGTCTCCTTAAATAAAGGCTTGCTTTTACGATTCGATAGCTTATTAAAACTCAATTGTGTTTTTTTAGCGTGTTGCCTGTTAAACTGGTCACAAGTTTTTGTTACAAGTCAGAAATGACAGGTGTGGGCGTAGCCTAAATGAGCTCTGTCTCTATACCCAGAAAAACTGATTTTGACATGTGTCACAGTGACATAATTTTTTCCCTGTCTCATGAAGTGTTTACACTGCTGTTTAGATCCTCTGAAATATGTTTTTGTGTCAGTCTGCTATTTTCAATTTTTGACCGTCACCTGTTTGATTCCTCAGATATGAGTCAGAGTCAGCTGCCCGTGCCTGTCCCTTTAAATGACGTGCCGCCTTCCATCGCTGAGCTGCTCAATGAAGAAAAACTTTGGGAATTTAACATCCTGGAGCTGGAAGCAGCTACACACAAAAGGTGAGAAAGAACGAGAGATATTGATTCTGCAAAGATTAGCCCATATCAAAGTTGGATTGTTCAATATTCTATGTGTATCTTTGAACAATGTAGTGTGTGTGTGCACTTATCTGTGTGTGTTTCTGTGCATGAATGTCTGTTTGTGTGTGTGTGTGTGTGTGTGTGTGTGTGTGTAGGCCTCTCTCATATCTAGGTCTGAAGATCTTCACTGATTTTGGCATGTGTGAGTTTCTGAACTGCACGGAGGCCACGCTGCGCTCCTGGCTGCAGGTCATCGAGGCAAATTATCACGCCTCCAACTCCTACCACAACTCCACACACGCTGCAGACGTTCTGCACGCCACCGCCTACTTCCTGCGCAAAGACAGAGTCAAGGTAATGCTGACAGCCAATCAGAACACGGCAAGGAAAACGGTTCATTTCTTTGGCCAGAGTGGTTTGTGCGGTTGAAGCATGTCATGTGCTGGACCTTAGCTGGTCCTGAGCTGGATTAAACTGGACCAGTTAAAACCACCAAACAACCAGCTTAAACAGCTTAAAACAGCACAAACCATGTTTTTTTGAAACAGGGTTCTCTTTAAAAAATCAATCAAATCTGTGCAATCTTTATTAAAAAAGCTGTCTTTCTGTTTTTCTGATTTTAGTGTCTTTCGGACCATTATTTGCTATTGTTGATATTATCACTATACACTACAAATGTTTGGCTGCTTGCATGACTTTTCTGTACCACGTGTATCTGTATTGGGTTTTCAGGGCAGTCTTGACCAACTTGATGAAGTTGCTGCTTTGTTAGCAGCGACGGTTCATGACGTCGACCACCCCGGCCGCACCAACTCGTTCCTTTGCAACGCAGGAAGCGAACTGGCGATACTTTACAACGACACGGCCGTCTTAGAGAGTCACCACGCCGCTCTGGCCTTTCAGCTTACCGTACGAGACATCAAGTGCAACATCTTCAAAAACATGGAGAGGTATCGTCTGCGTCAGAATAGAGTATACTGTACGCTTTTAATCCAAACGTAAACACATTTAACATCTCCACATGCAGGACACAGTTTCGGACGCTACGGCAGGCTATCATAGACATGGTGTTGGCTACGGAAATGACGCGACACTTTGAACACGTCAATAAGTTTGTAAACAGCATCAACAAACCCATGAGCGCTATCGAGGAGACGAGCTCCAATGTAAGACACTTCTCACTCTCTTATGTATGCGTGAGTCAAATGTTGGTGTTAAAATGCTGCAATGGGTTGATTAACAGAGCGAAGGCAGCGATTGTGAGGGTCCGGCCAGTATCCGAAACTCTCCCGAGAATCGTCTGCTGATCAAACGCATGCTGATTAAATGTGCCGACGTGGCCAATCCCTGCAGACCTCTAGAGCTGTGCATCGAATGGGCCGGACGCATTTCTGAAGAATACTTTGCTCAGGTGAACTGGATCACACAATCATTTTCACTCTCAGAGAGGCATATTTTTACTGCCCAAAGATTGATCAGGAGGTTTGATGGATTTCAAATTTGATGGAAAATATGAACAAATGAGAGAGTAATTGTTGAAAGACATGAAGAGTATGAAGGTGTACAATTTATGTAGATTGTAGCTCTAAAATTATTAATTAAATTATTAGTTTTTATAGCAATCCTCAATAATATTGACTTAATATTTCATTCTTTACTTACCAACGTGATGTATTAAGACCTCCCGGATTTTCATAAGACAAATGAAGATATTTTTGATGTCATCGGAGAGCTTTCCTGGCCTCCTCATAGACATCATTTGAGACAAACATTTTCATTTGCTCTCATTGATCTCTTGGAGAAATAATTGAGATAGCAGAGATCTCTGAGAATGTGATTTTTCTTTCTTATGGGTTCTTTAAAAAAACATTATACCTTTTATAATTTGACCAAATTGTGATTGAAAAAAGTAATAGTGTCAGCTGTTGCCTGGTATGGTGACATATTTCATAGTTGACCTTAGTAACGTGAGCCCAGATTTTTTTTAAATTACATTTAATAAAAATTAAATGTGGTTTATCTTGAGAATATCAAACACACGTAACACAATAAACCCACAATTTAGGTCAATTCTGATGTCATGTCTTCAAACACAGTTTTGTGCATCTGTTTGGTCTTATCTCTTCCCTCTCATAACCATTCCTGTAAACTCTCTCTAGACGGATGAAGAGAAAAGACAGGGTTTGCCGGTCGTCATGCCAGTGTTTGATCGGAATACCTGCAGCATTCCCAAATCCCAGATCTCCTTTATCGACTATTTCATCACAGACATGTTTGACGCCTGGGATGGTAAAAATCCACAGACACTCATACAAACACAGCTGAAACAAATGCGTTAGAGCTTTACTGCGAACCCAATCTTTAAATACTTTTTTCAACCTTAAAGTTTCAACAAACACACCAGACAATCACAAGCATATCATCAGAGAGTGTCTAAGAGAGAGAGAAATGTTTTCCCAGGCCATCTTTGTAGTCATCTGGTTCTCCTGAATAATTGTAATGGTCCATTAGCAGCAGAAGATGTTGGTCTGGAGGGGGGTGTGGTAGATGGTTGCTGATTGGTTGTGATAATGTTGTCCAGAGGTTGAGTAGCGCGGTGGGCTTAGGAAACTTAAGGTCTTTCTTTCCCACTGAGATCAACCCCAGAGAATAAACCTGCGTGCTGTCAACACACAACACGCATGATGTCACGGAAACTTTAAAAATGAAGGGGCAGGGGGTGATAGTGTGTTAGAGAGAAAGAATGTGTGTGTGTGCATGTGAGTGTGTATGTCTTTGATTTCCTTAGTTTGGGGTCAGAATCCAGTGAAGCAGAATCTCTTGAGCTCTCCGCAGATTTAGTTCCCAAGGTCACGATTGGGTCAGTTTATCATAGAGAAGCTGTGTGTGTGTGTGTGTGTCTGACAGATTCAGCAGGGGAAACAGAAAACATTCTCAAGAGAACATAAAAGAAATCGGGAGTGCAAGCATATGTGTGAACATACAAATTGCCATATTTACACTCATGCACACAAAATGCGCACACAAACACACACACACCCTACCGTCTGCCAGAAACTAATTCAGTCGAACAGATGGTGAGATGAGCGGGAACGAGAAACGTTACAATAAACAACATTTGCTTCCTGTTACTTACTGTCCAGATAGACCATCATACATGCAGAGAAACAGATATACAGAGACAGAGACGGACAGACAGAAAAGTAGATAGATAGACAGCCAGATCGACAGCCAGAAAAACGTATAGGCAGACGGACAGATAGACAATCAGATAGACAGACAGACAGAACACAGATAGACAGACAGTCAGACTGACAGAAAATCAGAAAGATAGACATTCAGGCAGACAGACAGATAGATAGACAGAAGACAATCAGATAGACAAAGGACAACCAGATAGACAGACAGACAGACAGACGGACAGAAAATCAGATAGATAGACAGGCAGATAATCAGACAGACTGACTGACAGAAAAACTGATAGACAGACAGACAGACAGACAGACAGACAGACAGACAGATAGATAGACAGACAGACAGACAGCCAGCCAGACAGACAGAAAGACAGAAAAACGAATTGGCAGACGGACAGATAGACAATCAGATAGACAGACAGACAGAACACGGATAGACAGACAATCAGAAAGACAGACATTCAGGCAGACAGACAGAAGAAATTCAGGCAGACAGACAGATAGACAGAAAGACAATCAGATAGACAGACAGACGGACGAACAGAAAAACAGATAGATAGACAGGCAGATAATCAGACAGACAGACATTCAGACTGACAGTAAAACAGCAAAAACAGATAGACAGATAGACAGACAATCAGAAAGACACACATTCAGGCAGACAGACAGACAATCAGATAGACAGACAGACGGACGAACGAACGGACAGAAAAACAGATAGATAGACAGGCAGATAATCAGACAGACAGACAGACGGACAGGCAGACAGACAGACTGACATAAAAACATAAAAACAGATAGACAGATAGACAGACAATCAGAAAGACACACATTCAGGCAGACAGACAGACAGACAATCAGATAGATAGACAGACAGACGGACGAACGAACGGACAGAAAAACAGATAGATAGACAGGAAGATAATCAGACAGACAGACAGACGGATAGACAGACAGACAGACTGACATAAAAACAGATAGACAGACAATCAGAAAGACAGACATTCAGGCAGACAGACAGACAGACATTCAGGCAGACAGACAGACATTCAGGCAGACAGACAGACAATCAGGCAGACAGACAATCAGATAGACAGACAGACAGATGGACGAACGGACAGAAAAACAGATATACAGACAGACTGACAGACAGAATAACAGAAAAACAGATAGACAGACAGACAGACAGACATTCAGTCAGACAGACAATCAGACAGACAGACATATATTATATTGTGTCAATCTTAAAGGTAAAGAAGCAAAAATTTTGGTCAGAGAGTATGTAACTAAAGATCAAATGTCTCTCTCTCTCTCTCTCTCTCTCTCGCGCTCAGCTTTTGCCAGTTTGCCAGGCTTGATGGAACATTTGGCAGAGAACTACAAATACTGGAAGAACTTGGATGAGATGAAGTGTAAAAGCCTGCGACCCCTGCCACCCCCATGAGCCCCCCTTCTGAAGGTAAAGGGTCAGAGGTCGTGACGGCTCCACATGACCTCAATTATTCTGTCAAACGCACCGCCCCCTTGACGACACTCCAGCCCAGCGACAATCGGCCCGGTGACGAGGGTAAAACTCAAAGGAATGCACTTTATCTTCTACTCCAGCGTCTTTTTCCTTCATCTTTTTGAAATCCGTCTCTTCGGCTGTTTTGAATGTTTCCTGGATGAGGTCTTTTGTAATTGCGTACATCGGACTCACGAAGACGAAGATCGAGCTCAGTCGAGTAGAGAGCGGTATGAACGGGCCATACAGTGGGAATGAAAATGTGTTTCGCTAATGCACACAAATATACATGAGCTCATGGATGAGGAGAAAACGAAGAACCAGATGGAACTGACAGAGTGTCCCATGATACCTCGGGTGCAGGAAGGCTTAACCCACGTCGCCCTGCTCGCCCGCCTCCTCATCGTCCTGCTCGGGTTGAAATGTTCACGAATGCAAAATCTCAGAACGGTCAATTAGGCGTTTTTGTTTCATGAAGTTTCAGGGGGTCGCTGGATACCAGACAAACTCTCGCCCCTGCAGTGAACTCACACTTCTCTTTCGCCCGCCCCTCATCACCCTCAACATAAAGCCGATGGGATATTTTGACTGTCAAGTTGCCAAATCGTTCGAACTGAAGACTGAATGTACAAACACTGCGACGGTCGACCTCCCTACGGGTCGGCATATTCCGGCACTTTCTGTATCAGAACGACTCTTTTCTCAGACTCCAAGGACTGGTGTGTAATACTCAATAATTTTGATATAAAAAGCCAATAATAGCAAAGAATATATTTCTTGAGAACACTGTATATCAAGACACATACTGTAATAGCTTGATGATGCGTGCGTGTGCATGTGAGAGAGAGTGTGTGTGTTGCTTTAAGATGCTTTATAATGAACGTTGCGGCAGGAGAGAACGTTTTTACATTTAACATTACGGTTAACATTCCAACTTCAAACAGTCGTCCGTACGGACACAACATTCCCAAACTCCAGCACAGCCTCATCATGAGACCACCAAACAGGTGGGTTTTCTCATATTATTATCATTTTTAAGTATTATTTATTTAGGAATAAGATTGGCTGTGTATCACGGGTCTACTTTTAAAACGGTGAATGGATTTATGTGGCTGTTGTGGTTGCACTGTTGATATCCGGTCTTCATGCACACTGAATGCCAAATGGTTTCATATGTTCACCTGTGCTCTTTCAGCATCATGGCAGGGACTCGAAAAGATTTCCAACCAAACTTTGCTTTGTTTGACTTTGTCAGAATCACTGAACAAGCTCTACATTTTTCCACACACCCAAGATTAGAGTCATATTTTGTGTTATGAGCGCAGTTGGACTCGTGCGCCGTTGGCTCACAGACGGGCTTAGTCAGAATTTATGAAGTGTTTATATTTGGTCTCTGTTTGTTATGTGTGGTGTAGATTGTTGGAATGAGGACTTCAGGACATACATCACAAAGAGCGTTCTAGAACACATCACCAATGTTCTAGAACGTTTTGTTGTGCCGACATCATCACGACTGAGAGTTCTTACATGTTCTTGGAGCGCATCACAGGGGCAGATTTTTCACCGAGGAGGATTGCTTTAGTTCACTTGGCACCACGATACAATGACAGGGTGTTCAGAAAGTTCCAGATGGCACTGTTGGGATGGCGCGTTTGGAAGCATGTGGCACACGTTCTGCACGTTTCTGATTTTCTCTCTTTCCTGTTCTCTCGTCCTTCCTGTTGCTGTTTCCCCCCTTTCTTCATTTTTCTTTTATGCGCTCCAAACACTTTCTATGAAGCCTTTATATACAGTATAAATCGTTATCAGTTCATCTTAATGCATTATGAGACAGAGAGGCGTTCATATATACAGACATTCAGAATGTTTGATAATATTATAATACGTTTTTTTTCATAGCCACAGCTGTCAAATGTGTAATACAGAATAAATAAAAAATACGAGATTTGCGTTTAGTCATGTTGCTTTAACACATTAGATTCTATAATATGTTATATATATATATAAATGAATAGTCGAATAGTTAATTCAGCTCTAGTTGTGGTTATTTATAAACTCATAGCGGCTGATTATAATGTTTATCGTAACGCAATGTAAATGCATTATAGTGCATTAAGATCTTTAAAATAATATTTATACATATGAAAAGTTTGGTTCCAAAAACTCAGTTTTTTAATTACTTTGTCAAAAATCATGTTTCTTTATTGTGCATTCCAATCAATATCAATCAAACTGCAGTTGGTTCATTTTGAAAAAATACAGCTTACAAACACAATAAAACATGATAACATAATATAAAACAAGATTTTTTATATCATTTTGGAACTAAATGTTTAATATAATGGCTTCATAGAACTCATATTGGCCATTAGAAATAATGTATTTAACACCTTTAAATACATGGACAATATGAGGCTCACTGTTTGGTCATTTGCTTATTTTATAACCGTCCAGACATTCGTAAATTGTGTAAAAGAAGGAACACAGAGATTACAAATGTCTCATTTATGAAGTGCTGACACTGCTGTACAAACAATACAGGATGCACATGTCACCCTCTAGTGGTCAATCCTGAGATCTTCACCCACTGTCTATTAAATTGGTTATTCGAAATATAAATCCTCTCATCTTGTCTGTCCATCCTTCAAGTATGTTTTCAGGCATACTTAATTTTATACTTTTTTGTACATAACACCAAACTCACAAACATGTTTGTTTCTTAAAATGAATCATAATTTCTTTAGCATTACCCTTCTGTTAAGAATAACTGAAGTCCTTATGATCAGAGGTCATCAATTCCACAACAAAGCTTCAGAGTTTTAAAAACATTATTTATGAATGGAAAGTAAAAGCTAAACATTCACATGAACGTGCCCCCGTTTATGAACAGAATACTGCCTTACTGTTTCTCGTTCGATGGTTAATGTGATGCTGTGAAGTTGTGTAGGTACACTGGGTGAATGTTATATTTTGCGGCTGAATCAGGATAAAGATTACAGTTATATTTCAGGTTGTGGATGTTATCAGTTAAATGTGAATTACTGCCAGTTTGTGGGTTTTATTCCATATAATTCCTGTCCATGTTCTGCTTCTCTGTGTGTGTGAGTGATAGTATTAAATGAACAAACCTTTTATAAAAGGATAGATATAACACAAACAACACAACAATGACTGCTGAGCTGCAGTTCACCAACAGCGCCAGGAGGAGAATTTGGGGTTTTGATTTGATCCGTTTGGTTTTGTGCTCTGGTTCTGTCTCTAAAGTGTGCAGACATCAGTCATAGAACATTCTAAAACACATCAGACTTTTAATGAAAGCGTTCCTTTCTTTTCCTGTTCTCCACCCATCTGATCCTCCGTGTTCCTGTGTTTCAGTGTTAACAAAGCTACTGTACGTCAAACCATGGCTCCTGTCAGCATGCATTGTCCTTTCCCAGAACTGTTTCATGTTTTTGTCAGACACAGGGTTTATATGTAAAGAAAACTGAATTCTCAGATGTTTGGAGCATGAACTTACATGGACTTTTCTCAGAAATGAATATAAGTATGAAGGGCATTTTTCAGACACATGCCTTAATCCCAAATCTTGGAAACACCACAGATTAATGTCTTTCAGTATTCCCTCAACACTGAACGTTCATGTGAGATTCCCTTTTAATCTGAGTTTCAAATATGGAATAATTGAATTATTTGTTGTCATGGTGACCATGTGATAGTTTCATTCTATGACTCCAAAGTTTATTGTTATTGGTTAGTTCAGCTTTCTTTAATGTTTAGCAGTGATGCCTTTAAGGAATATTTGCCCCAAAATTTGCAAATTTTTATGTTTTATTTTAATTTTGGAAGGAACACAAAAGAGAGTTTTTGAAGATTCTTACGCCTTGTATGTTCTTATGTTCTCTGTCTCCACATGCTTTGAGGATCAGACTTAAAGGGATAGTTCACCCATCAATGAAAAGTAAACTTATTAACTCATAAACAGTTTCTTGCTGAACACAAAATCAATTTTGAAAAACTTGAGTAACCAAACAACACTGAGCCCCATTGACGTCTACTGTGTGAACAAAACCACTGACGCTTTTCATGAAGACACATTTTCATTAGAGTGAACAAATTATGTTTTTTTAGGCTGAATTATCTCTTTAAA
Organism: Triplophysa tibetana; assembly: GCA_008369825.1. Taxonomy (NCBI): domain Eukaryota; kingdom Metazoa; phylum Chordata; class Actinopteri; order Cypriniformes; family Nemacheilidae; genus Triplophysa; species Triplophysa tibetana. Next base: position 3,085,646 of record CM017898.1, read on the forward strand.
TTTGACTGAATGACTTAATAAAACCCTGTTGTCCTGTGTGGAGATACTTTTAAAATATCATTGTGTTTTGGAAAATCAAACATATTTATATTCACGTAAAGACAGCAGAAATGCTCAGACTCGTGGGAAAAGTGTACTTGTCTTACTCCAAACATTAACAGTGCAGCCAAAAGCGTCCCCTCAGGTTCGATGTACCCCGTGATTTCAGCCAATGTTGCCAATGCAATTATTTTTGCAACTACCTAAAGTATTTATGACAAGGAAACAAATGTATTCCTAGAAGCCATTTGATTTGTGATCATTCATTGATCTTGTGACTAAAGAGTCCCCGCTTGTGTTTGAATATCGTGTTGTATTTCTATTGATGGACATCCTTCACACACCCATTATTGAAGGGCTCACAAACATGACCTCACGATGACATCATAATAGGGGGCGGATCATGAAGTGAACCAGAAGGTCAGGTTTAATACTTGTGTGAAGTGAAGGATGGGTGCAGATTCTGTGCCAATTACTGTATTTTTTTTGGAAGAGTTGGGGAATGCAAACTTGCATTATCCCTCGAGCAAATGTATATACACTATTTTTATTAAACACAATATTATTGAAAGTAAAATTAGTCAGGCCGTTCAGCCGTTCTTGTTATTGTTAGTTGTACAAAAAAGATTTATGTTTAAACATGTTTTATTTCTGAGGTCTGATTCTGTCTTTATCTGTTGTTGGGAGCGACCGCTCCGACTTTGAATCTGTTGTGTTTGTGAGACACACAAATAAACATTTGCAATAAAATCTTTTTGATCCGAGTTCACAAGCGCACAAGATTTAATCAAATTTCAAATAAACACAAACAAACATTAAAGTGCAATCAATGTTCAGTTTTAAGGTCATTAAATATTCTCATATCCCAAACATTCCCTTTAATATACATAAGTCAACATTCACATAAAACGATGATCTAACAATTTAATCATAAAACCATTCGAGTAAAATGAAAAACATCAGAAAACATTTACATGTTTTATGTGTAAAAGCACAAAGTTTCTAATGTGAAGTTAAAACACTGATTTAATCAGACTTTATACAGTAGAAGGTTAATACAAAGAACAGATCTGAGACCTGTGATGTTCACTAACTGATGCTCTCAATAGAAACACTAAGAATACTCTTGAACTCAACACAAATTGAAAGGTGATGTGAAGAAGATCATATCACAGTCCCTGGTTCTGTTCCAGTTTGTGAAAGAGCGCCAGGCTGCGCAGCTGCGACTGCAGTTCTCCATCTCTCCACACGATGAGCAGGTGATCTGTGGAGCAGGTGACCAGACCCTTCTCCTTAAAACTCACAAACATCTGAAACACAAAACCAAAGAGATGCCACAAGCACTTATTATATAGCTTTGCAAATAATGTTGATGTCAAATAGATTGTCAGGTTTTTAAAGGGGTCAAATGATACGGCTAAAAAGGAATATTATACTTGTTTTAGATGTAATGTAATGTGTACACACGATTTAAGGTTACAAAACGATGTATTTACCACATACCGTGCATATTTCTATCTCCTCCTCTCTGAAACGCGAAGTTTTTTAACAAAGCTCATCGCTCTGAAAAGCGAGATGTTCTATGATTGGCCAGTTACCCAGTGAGAAGTGATTGGTCGAACACTGCAAGCTTGTGACGGATATGTAATGCCTCTTACCATATTTCAGGTTCCAAAGCAATTGTAATGACAGGTACCCAAACCCACCTTACTTGCGTATACATTTGGGCGGTCTTAGTCAACTTATACCATGAACTGACGTAGATTTTGGGGGTGTGGCTACACGAGGCGTTTCAGGCAGGTCTGGGTGAGCATTCGCTTTTAGGTTGAATGCATTTTTCGTTCCGACACTTACATTTTTGCAATTTTACATGTCTAATACATGCATGGGTAACTTATAACACACCAAAGACACACAAAAACACACATTCGCGCCATATGACCCCTTTAAATGATAATTCTGATAAAGTACTTGGAAATTCCGGTTGTCAAACAGAGAAACATGATGAGCGCCACCTTTGGTTACTCTTAAATTCATAAATCACAAAAATCCCCTTCAGACCAGTTGATCTAAAGTATCTTATTTGATTAAATGACTAAACTAATAAACATGTATGTGGTCAAACTTAACACATAAATTCATTCTCTTGGTTCAAAAGAACATACTGTTCATTCCACATATTATCTTTCCTGGAAATTATATCCATGACCTCGGCATTGCTTACCACGCTTCACCAGTCGAGATACAGGAACTTCAGAGCATTCCTGAACTTTATACACACAACTAATAATGGAAGTCTATGTCATCAAATCATCTCTCTTTCCTGTGCTCCGCCCGCCTCATCCTCACCGTTTCTGTGTTTCAATGTTAGAAAAGCCTTTGACTGTCAAAGCATGACTCCTGTGGGACTGTAATCCTTTCTTTTTACTGCAAGAGTTTATCTTTCATTTAAATAAATTACCAAAATGAAGTTGGTATTTTTAAATTCAAATAAAATGTTCAAATATATTTAAGCTACACAGTATATTTACTGTATACGTATTTCAAATACAAGCTTCTATGAATTATTTTCTAAATATGAATATGCAGTCGGTTTAGAGGCCACGTCCAAAAACACACCTCAACCCTTTTTTCAGAAATGATTTATGTTAGCTATTAAATTAAATAAATACAAAATTGGTATAATTGTGCGATGCTAATGTGTGGGCCGTGATGGTGATGCACATTCGCGCGCGTGTCAGGTGATCAATATAAAAATTGACTTCTATGTAGATCACATCCTTCATTCTGTCAGAAACTTTAATTAAAGCGCGGTTCAAAACAAACCCCCAAATCAATGAATCTTCATAAGACACCGTTTCTACGCGCATAATCGAAAGCTTTCATTTAAAACTACGTCACAGATCTAAAGGTGGGAGAATAACGTTCAATTAAACGAGTTAAAGCTCCAGAAAAATGTATTACAGCGATCTGGTAGATCAATAGGTGACGTGGATTTATGTTTAGCCCTCAACTTCATCCGCCCTAGTCACGTGACCAGCCTACCTGCACAGCTCCCGAGTGACCGATCAGATCGCCCGTCAGTTCCAGCGATCGCAGACTGGAGACTTCTGGGAGTTTCTTGGTAGGAGGGCAAACCTGCTTACTGGATCTGCTGAAAGTCCCGAACATCCCGAAAAGCCCTGTAAGACAAAACGGGTTTGGAAAAGACCCTTGATAATGAATAACAATACTATACATTCTTTTTATTTTTGGGCATTACATAATCATTTGTGTAACTCATAGTGTTGATGACTTTATTATTATTACATGCCGGAAAATATTGAAAGAGAATATGAGGATGTGTGGAAACGCGCACACACACCCACACACGATGACAGATAAATAATGCTTGCAAAAGAGAAGGAAGGATATGGGTTGTGCTGGAAAGGGAAAAAGGGGTGAGAAGGTCTTTAAGAAAAGATCAAACGCGGATGGAAAGAGCGAGTTCACAGGTGACTCGAAGGAGGCGTGGCCTCTTCACCTGAGGAGGCGGGCTCAGCAGGCAGAGGAAGGTCCAGTAACTCCCACATCCTCACGCTGCCATCCGCAGAGCACGACATCAGATGCCTACACACCACAAAACACACTGTAGATCATCTAATGCGTCATTCAGGACGTGAATAATGGATTACGGAGGAATAAAACGTTTTATATGAAAGTTTATTGGCTGATACCCATCCTCCTGCAGCATGGTGTGTAAGACGTTTGAGTCGTGAGCGAGCCTTCTGTACGCCACCACGCTCTTCAACGCCACATTATAAACATACAGACCACTGCCTACAGCTGCTACAAGTAACTGAAAAAGAAAGAGAGAGACTTTTAGTATTTAACAAAACATATATATGAATGCAAGTCATGATATACGGCATATTTGAATGTCTAGGGTTGAGCTTTTGAATTTTTTCACTTTGACTAACCTCAACATCCTCACCTCAACCTCCATTATATAACTTTAACATTGTAACAATAATAAAAAAGTTATACCGTTCACTTCATGCTTATAGTCGGCCCCTAAAAAACAATTTTTTTAGAGCTTTTAAGAGTGTGAAACTCATTTATTTCTATGGTATCCTTTACCTCTCCGTCCGAGCTCATGTGCTGAATGGACCTCTCGATCTGTTTCTGGTTAGTCAACTTGACCTCTGATTGCCCTTCTCCCGCTGACTCCTCCCACAGGATGTGCTCATAGGCCTGAATCGTCCAATTCAGGGAGTCCCACAGGATGAGCTCGCCGATATGAGAGCCACTGGCAAACAATCCGTCTGATGTGGGAAAATACACATCATCAAAGTTTACACTGTCCTCATAAATCATGTTTGAGTTACACTTTTTTTACACTAGTTTACACAATTCAAATCTCACCGTTGACATTGATGAGTGATCGAATGGTGTCCTGATGATCAGTCAGATGTCGCATGGCCATAACGGCAATATCCGACCCAGACACGTTCAGCTTAAATATCACTGCAAGATCAGGAGCAAAAACAACTGATTGAAGTTGCTCTAGCTACAACATTTAAATAAACATTAAAATAATTAAAAGTTATTAGTGTCTGGCTTTTACGTTCAAATTACCAATTTCTCTATCCATGGCAGCTGCGATGAAGTTCTTTGGTAACTCCACCATGGCTGAGATGCCTACAGAAAGAAGACGAAATTGAGCTTTCTAGGTTAAATGTGCAATATATAACAAATATTATTATAAGCTTCCCATTGTGAATCAGACAGTGATATTTTATCTAATAGCCCAAAAAGTTATTAAGACACAAAGACACGAATTGTCACTTAAAAATGATTCAATTAAAGGGGTCATATGGCGCAAACACGTGTTTTGTATTAGACACGTAAAATTGCTAAAATTGAAGTGTTGGAGCAAAATATGAGTTCTTTCTAAAAGCGAATGCTCACCCAGACGCCTCCTATAACAAAAAGTCCGTTCGTGTTATGAGCTATCTAAGTCCGCCCAAGTAAGGTGGGCGTACCTGTCAGTACAATTGTTTTGAAATCCAAATATGGTAAGATGCGTTATATTTCCGTCACACGCTTGCACTATTCGACCAATCACTACGCACTTGTTAACTGGCCAATCATAGCACACCCCGCTATTCAGAGCGTTGAGCTTCAGATAGGCGTAGATACAAATATGCACGGTATGTGGAAAATACTGCGTTTTTTAACCTTAACTCATGCATTACATCTGAAACACATGATAATATGGTTTTAGCCGTGTCAAATGACCCCTTTAAATAACAAAAGTTTAATAATAAACACATGTTTTTCGATGAAATACCGGTGTCGCTATGATGAACAGTTTTACACTGCAGCTCAAAGTCTTTGTTCCACACACACAGTTCATTCCCCCCCGAGACCCACGTGTCCAAGCGGTCCAACACCAGCAAACACTGCAAGAAACACATCAATGAATAAACACGTGCACACACAAGAGGAAAAGACAAGCACACACACACACCTTCACAGAGGACTGCAGATCAGATACATTCTGCACACGGTGTCCTGTGTCTGGATCCCATAACTGCTGTCGAATTAAGGACAAATTCAACATACACTCATAACAAACACACACAGATCAGCAGAAGAGGATACACTGAGCGTGCGGTCTGATGATGCAGTAATAAGAGCAGTGTGCGTGTTTCCGCCTCTGACGTAAGCGTATGATGTCATGGCCGTGATCTGCTGCGTGTGACCGCGCAAATCTAACAACAACTCTCCCGTCTGAAATCAACACACAAACAGTTACTTGACAGTAATATATTAACATTACATATATTTTTATTTATCTCACTTTTTTCTGGGTGGGTAGATATGACTAATTTCTTAAAAGTTTCACCTATACTGTATTCAAACCTACTCACATATAACAGATCGAGTATCTCGTGAACATATTATTTGCACGTTCAGGACGTTCTGTCCTGCTCACCTCAACATTCCAAATCAGCACAAGTCCATCATCACCTGCCGACGCGAACCTGACCAAACACAAGACAGAGAAACGCAGACTGAGCAGGACAAGGAACTCTTTACACAGGTTGAGACTATTATATTAATCTGAAGAATTACAAGACGATAATACAACTATATAATCGAATATGAAATGATGACATATGTAGAGCAAACATGTGCACGTCTGTCATTTATGCAAAACAGGGTTTTCAAATCAACAGTTGGGCTTTTAAATGAAGTCCATAAAGAACAAGACAGCAGGGCGCCGGGTCTCACATGATAAACACTGGTCAAAAGGCTCTCACTAGAGAAGTTTCCTGATTAGATTTTAAGAACCCGAGATGACCTTTGACCTCCGGAGCTCATGAACGAATCATCCGCAGGAAGAACAGAAGAATGAAAGCGTGATAAAGGGATGAGATACAGGAAGTGTGGAAGGTCTCGGAGAAGAGAAACAGGACTCCGGACTCGAAAAGCAATCAGCCGCGTTCTGCACACTGATTTCATCTGAAACTCTTCTACTGCGCTGAGATCATCGCGAGCAGCCAACCGGAACACACACACACGCAGCTGAAACTTATAAACACACTTCCAAACTCATTCCAGTCCCATGAAAACCAACTGTTACACTGCACTGCGTTTACATTGCTTTTAAAAGTCTAATCTAGACGCTTGTATTATACAAAATTACAGGTGGTAATAATACAATGAAGGTAAACGATATCGTGGCACACCAAAAAACATTTACACGATGATTCATACAAAGTAATTTTACTGTAAATAATTTTTGCTGCTTTAATTTTTTATGTATAATCAAATAAGATTTATAAATCATTTCAACTTTTTTATTTGAACTTTTTACATTTCTGTTTTGACAATATTTGAACTCATCAAAATAAACTAGGAAAAGTCAACTTATGTGGAGTCCCAGAATTCACTCCTGGGGAAAATTTGAAACAGTAATGCATTGGAAAGCCAGTTCTCTAATTAACAAAATGTAAGTGAGACAAAAAACTTTTTAAGTCACTACATTCAATCTATACATTTCATCACTATGTGTGTCTCTGGCCTCGAACACATGACCTTTGCACAGATCATGCAATGCTCTACCAACCGAGTTTCCCCAAATCTCTGTTAGATATAAAATTGAATTTTAAAAAGCACCACATTCAAGAAACATGCTAAACCATAGTCCTTTGTGGAAAGGCGGCATGGCCTTATTGTGGAGAGGCTTTCTGCCACAGGCAATGTACACTAGTGAAGTACACACACACGCACACACACTCAGTGTGATGATTAAGCTCTTGTCACGCTCTGTAAGTTTGCTTTTGGAGTGGATCTGCCTCAGCCTGAGCTGTCAATCACCGGTCAGAGGCGGAGAAGAGGATTGCTTACCTTAAGTCATCAATCTGCACCAGAAATCGAACAATGTCAAAGTGTCCTTTCAGCACCTGCATCTCCGTGAAACAGTTTTTGGGCTGTTCCTCCCCGATGAACAGCGCCGCGCTCTTCTGCACACACAGAGAATATAATAGACAAACGAATCATGGCTTCAATCTAGCTGCGAATCTGCTGAAATGACTGCTGTCTGCTCGACATGCACCGCACCCCCGCGGTCTTTAACACTAACTGGACACTGAACCTGGAGACTTTCACCACATTATTGGTAAATAACAGCACTGAAATACCATTCCGGCTTTGGTCCGCCTTCATTTATAGTAGTGGCCGAAACTGATGCGAGTCCTCTAGTGAAACACAATATTATTGAAGATTAATTCAAGATTTTGTATGCGTGTTGTTGTGTAGGAGGAGTGACTGGAGTGTTATTAAGGAGGCACAAAATTACAACACATGCATAATGAGTACTTTTGTCAAAAACAAGACATAATATTCATAACTGATAGTCATGCTTTATTTCCAGTGCACTTCCGAGTTGTTCTTTTCTCCCATTTATACCATATCCTCATTTGGCAATATTAAACATCTAAAGTCCTTAAATGTATTACATGTTGATATTTGTAGACATATAATAAATAACGCATGTGTTGGAATAAAAAATTAATAAAATCCTGATCCTCTCTCTTTCTCTCATTAGGTATAAGTCTGGCTGTTGTTGAAACTAGTAACTTTGTATTTGCTGATATTGTATTATTGCTCCTGTATGACATATGGCTTATTGTTCCCTGAACTCTCTGTAAGTCGAGAAAATACATCAACAAAAATACATCAATACATCAATATATAAAATACATCAACAAAAACCAAATACTTTTAGCTATATAATGCTCGTAAATGGCTCTAATAAAGTACCTTCTACCAATATTTTGAAA